>JAKSZT010054540.1:10258407-10336124 GCA_026826555.1 Tolypeutes matacus | reverse complement strand
GAGGAGAAGGAGGAAAAGAAGAAGAAGAAAGAAGAAGAAGAAGAAGAAGAAGAAGAAGAAGAAGAAGAAGAAGAAGAAGAAGAAGAAGAAGAAAAATGAAGACCAAACAAGAAAAGGTAGAATGAAAGAAAAGCAACAGAAGAGGGAAAAGTGAAAGAAAGAAAAGAAATAAAAAAACTAAGGAAAAGAAATAAAGAAAAGAAAAATGGAAACAGAGAAAAAAGACTACAAACAAAAAACAAACAAAAAAAATCAACCCAGGAAAAACAGACTTCCCTCTTAGGCCCCTAGGAACCATCTCAGGCTGCCAGTGCTCATCAGTCAATCACCCTGTAGCCTGTTCTTCACAGGTAAGCAACCCAGTTTTAGCAAATAAGATAAAGAATAAAAAAATGATAAAGTAAAATAACAGATCGAAAAACCTAAAACAGTCTGTAAGTTCCCTGTCATAAGGTGCTGAGTGCCTGACAACCAGGTGGATTACTCCTTGGACCCCTTCTCTGAGGGGGTCCTGGGAATTGAACCAGGGACCTCATATGTGCAAAGCAGGTGTTCCTACACTGAGCTAGACCCACTTCACAGATTAACTAGGCTTCTGAAAGCTTAATTGTTCTCCCTACTTCCTGTCCCTCAGGTGAGCTGACCTTATAACAGTTTGCTGTCTATCTGTCCTGGCTTCCTTCTCTCCTGGGCTGGTTATGTGCCTGTCTCCACTTACCTCCTAATTGATGTAGTTCCTCTGTCTCCCAGGGTGGCTGGGTGTGACAGTCTGCCAAATCAGATTTCCCCTCCCTTCTCCCTGGGGCTGCTTCAGAGTTGCCTGTCATATTTTTTGAGATTCAAAGGTGACTCAGCTAGCCAAACTCACTGAAGAGAAGGCACTCTCTGCCTTCTACCAGACCCCTCTTCCTCACAGAGAGGAGACCATTCTTTTCCACTCAATCGGCTGCAGTGAGCCAGGGGGTTTACTGAGGCTATTCACCTTGAGGGTTGCATATATGTGCAATTCCCTGACACAGGGGCAAGTAACTCATGGTTTTCATTTGGCCTCTTTGTCTCTCTGTCCCTCTCCCTCCTGGATGATGTGCAGCACTCTCCTAGTCTGTATATATCCAAAGCAGTGCACTAGGATAGCTTTTTGTCCTTCCTTCATTGTTTTTGTGAGAGTTGAGTTCTGCTCACCTACTTGGATGCCATATTCCTGAAAGTCTCCCCATTTTTCTTCTTACAAACAATGATAAGAAATTTCAGAAGGAAGATACAAAATCAAGATGTAAAATTTCCTCCTTTCCACCATATTCAAGGAGAATATTTTTCTGCAATCAGAGGCATATCCTAGAAGATGCTTAAAGTTAGGGTTGCAGAACTTATATTTTGAACTTAGGATAACATTACTATGTAGCTTCTGAATTTCATAACTACATTAACCTTGGAAAGGCTGACTTAATGTGTACTGAGGTATAATATTGTTGATCAATTACTTAAAGAAAGTTTATGAGTTTTCTGGACCTTAGAAGAGTAAGAGGGATGAGGATTCAAGCAACTATGGAGAATATGTCTACTCTTTGATTTGAGAAAATTTGATTGAAGGTTGGCAAGTGATATCCTCTAAGTCAACAAATGAGAATTTGAGATAGAAATTAGTGGAGATTCATACTCAGCACCAAAACTAGTAATACAGTCACATATAAAGTTTGTTGAATTTGCAGGTAACTCATATCCAGCCAAATTTTCATACAAGTAATCTATCCAAAAGATATTGGGCAAAATGGTAGATTGGGATATTTGTGAAAATGTTATTAGAGGAAGTAAAATAGTGTTAAGACTCTGATATCAGTTAGGAAAGATTTTTATTTCAAGTAACTTAAAATATGTCTATAATGACATAAATTAGGGGATAATTTTCTCATATTATGAATAATCCACATAGTTCAACTTCTCAATGATTTCAAGGCTGAAGTCACTGATATTCTTCTGAAGAATGCTGAAACTCCAGCCATCATTTTTGCATTATAACAGGAATAAAGAAGAATGAGAAGTGGGGGGTCTCTGTATTCTGAAGGCTAAAGCTTTTCCAGGCAGTCATAGAGTAGTTTTCTGCCTACATTTCATTGGATAAAACTGTTTCTTGTGGTCACCTCAGGCTGCAAAGTAAGTATGGAGAAGGGATTTGGAATTAGGGTTCAAGTCAGCCAACAGCATCTGTCCCATTAATCTTCAGAGATGTCTTAGTTCTACCTTAGCTGCCATCACAAATACCACACAGTGGGTTGGCTTAAACAGGAAGTTATCAGCTCATGATTCAGGGGCCAGAAGTCCAAATCAAACTGTTGGCAAGACCATGCTTTCTCCTGGGTTATGAAGTATTCTAGACCTGGATGCTCACAGTATTTGTGGTTCCATGGCTTTCCCATTACATAGTGATATCATCTCCCTTCTTTTCCAGATTCCTGGGTACTTCTTGCTTCTCCCTGTGTCCTACTCTGATTCTGACTTCTGGTTTCTTTCTCTTTATAAGATCTCCATGTATCCTATTAAAAACAAACCTCATTCAGTTGGGTCACATCTTAACTTAAAATAACTTCTTCAAGAGATCCTATTTACAATGACTTCATATACAAGGATGTGGACTGAGATTAAGAACATGCCTAAATTAGCATGAGAAATTCAATGTGCTACCAGGGGATATATGCCAGGGTATATATGTTAGAAATAAGGAAATGGCCTACTTAGTTACTGTAAAGATGATTTTCAGCCCATTAGTTCATGACAGCATGTCATTGCAGTCTTAGGATATTGCTTTAATTTGGAGAAGCATCTCACAAAAGAGATGGGAGACTGTATATGAGTCTGTCTGCATGTATTTGCATTTCAAGTTTCTGGTGATATAAATAAAATTTTTGAATGCCCTTGGAACTATATTCTTCTCAATTAATTCTTAAATTGAATATCTAATTAATTTCCATAATGTTTTAATATTATTTTTAAAATGTATTTTCATGTGAAGTCTTTAACCAATTCCTGCTCATTTAGTTAAATTGTTCACAAATGTTTATTCCAAATTGTATTATAAGAACTAAGCAGATGTAGATGGAACATAGTGCAAGTTCTTTTACAAGTTTAGGACTTTTTTTTAAGGCTAGAATTACATTATCTATGTTTTTGCCTTAATTTGAATTAATCATATCCCACAATAATATTTACCTCTTTTTCAATCCATTTTACTCCTATATTTTCAGCATAAAAATGATAGAGCACATTATGTAGTTTTCCCTGTTAGATGGAGAGATTAAGACAACATCATGTATGTCATAATTCACCAGGTAATTGGCATCAGGGAGTCCAAGAAGATGGGTGGAGAAGATGAGAGGTTTATAAGACTTAAGTTTAGATTTTGTGGGCAGATGTTCTGTGCATTGGAATCTCAAAGTCTGGCAATAAATGACCATTCTGTCTACAATGCTATAGTTTATACGTTAGAATTCTGTTCCAGTGTTCTTGCTGAAATGAAAGTAAGGATTCAGGCTGAGAAGTATTATAGAATGGAGTGGAATATCAGGGAAGCAGTCAATGGTCAGTCCTTTGTAAGGTAGAAGCAATATGGTATTATGTCCCAGTTCTTTATAGGATAGAGAAAGAGTGGCATAATTCTTCTTTTAAGGTAAATGTGATAAAGTGTAATGGGATTTGGATTTTATTTCATATTCCCAGATCCTTTGTTTGATAATTGTCTGATGGTCAAGTAACTAAGCTTCAGTTTCCTTCCTGGGAGGCTTGAACATTTTATAAATGCATTACAAAGTTTGGTCAAGGATAAGAAGAAAATGAGTTAAAATACTTATCATAAGGACAGTGCAATATTAAGTGTCACTTCTGATCACCCCTGTATTTTTAATTTCTTGTAAGTTTTTAAATATATCCACTTTTAAGTTTAGTCATGACAACAAGTCTAATTTTATAAGACACCTTAACTACAAAATTGACCTGATGTTGAATCTCCACAGCTATTCTGCTCCCTAAATTCCTCCCAACTATACACGTTTGTACCAGAGCTGTCCAATATATGAAAGTCTGGTGACTTCTGGTCCCAGCAGATGGGGGAGTCGAGATAAGAGAAAGGGAACCAGAGACTTTTTGTTTGTTTGTTTGTTCATTTAAATCTAAACATCATTGCAAGCACTAACAATTAAGGGTGCTGTCTAACTCTCTATACATCATTTCTTTTTTTAAATATAATTTTATTTGTTTTAAAAGATACTTAGATAACATAAATGTGACATAAAAAATATAAGGGATTTCCATATGCCTTACTGCCCACCCCTCCCAAATTTTCCCACATCAACAAATCCTTCATTAGTGTGGTACATTTGTTACAATTGTACATTTTGGAGCATTGCCACTAAGTTATAAACATGGATTATAGTTTGCATTGTGGTTTACACTCTCTCCCGCACATTTTTGTAAGTTATGACAAGATAAATAAAGGCCTGTATCTGTCATTGCAGTGTCATTCAGGACAATACCCAAGTCCCAAAAATGCCCCCTTATTACACCTGTTTTTCCCTCTCCCTTCCCTCAGAACCTCCAGTGGTCATTGCCTCCACATCAATGATAAAAGTTCTTCCATTGCTAGAATCCAAATAAATCTACAGTAGAATACCAGTAAGTCTACTTCAGTCCATAGTTTATTCCCCAATCCTGAGGATTCTGGGATAGTGATGCCCACTCCACCTCTAATTGAGAGAGGGCTTAGATTCCATGGGGCAAATGGATGGGACTATCTTGCTTGCAGTTGTAGACTTTCTCTGTTCCTTGGGATGGTTGTTGTCCACCATCATCTCCTTTTTAGTTATCCTGGGTGAGTCCAATGAACTGGAGAGTGGGTGTTGCAACTCTATTGAGATTCAGGGCCCAGCTGGCACATGGACAGCCCAAAGATTTAAGTCTCTTTGACATACACCTATCAACTCTAGTACTAACTATAGGTTCAAATAGAAGGGGCAGAAGAGCCATGTGTAAGGAAACCACAACTGAGTCCAATGTTGTCACTCTGGGGAGCATAAATTCTGAAGTAGTTCCCATTGACAGGGCACCAAACTCCTGAGCTGTCTGCCCTGCTTATAGTGTCTGGATGTTCCCAGAGCCCTTAGGAGCCCTGCTATTTGAGGCAGTGTTTACTTTGGCTGTCAATAAGATCCTGCTGAGATGTGCAAAAGTTTAACCTCTGGAATGACCTCTCAACTCTCTTTGAAGTCTCTTAGTCATATAAATTCACTTGTCTTTACCCTTTTCTCCTTTTGGTCAAAGTCTTTTTCCAGTTGTATTGCTAGTTTATGCTTGGTAGTAATCCCTCTGTGCCAGGGAGGCTCATCCCCAGGATTCATGTCCCACACTGGAGGCAAGGTAATGCCTTTATATGCTGAGTTTGTCTTAGAGAAAGGTCACATTTGAGCAACATTGAGGTTCTCAGGAGGTAACTCTTAGGCACACTATAATACTAGGCTAAGTTTCAATTCCCACATGCATATGTGTTTGTGTGTCTGTGTGTGTGTGTATATATATATTTCTGAGCAGAGGCTAGGTTATGCTGCAGTAGCAATCTCTAAATATCAGTAGCTTAACACAATAAAAGTTTTTTTTCACTCAAGGTTGTCTAGGAGTCCAGGAAAATCTCTAGGACAGTTGCCGTCCATATGCTGGTTAAACAATCCAGGCTGCTGTTTTTTTCTTATGGCACCAACATCTCATCACTTTTTCCATCATTACTGCAGCAGGAAAAAAGTGCAATACTGAGAATCAGAAAATAAGTGCTCATTGCTTTTAAGTAGCACATGTTGCTTTAATTCTTTTTAAATCAATGGCCAGGGCTAATCACATTGCCTACTTAACTTCAAGAATATATAACCCTCCCATGTGTCTGCATTAGAGAAAAACTGAGTATTGGTAAACAATTCTGAATTTTACCCTATATAGATTTACTAAAACACTCATGCAATTTAAAAATATCACTTTTGTCCATTAAATCATTTTAGAATTAAGATTTGCAGTTTTAGAAATTAAATCTCATTAGTTCTATGAGTGCTCCTGTTGCTGTTTACCAACCCATCAATCACGTACTAAGGCCTTCTGTGGGCCATGCCCCATGCCAATAGCTTTACAACTGCTATAGGATTTAATTCTCACTTCAATTCTATGAGGCAGGCATTACGATCATCTTACCGGTGAGGAAGCTGAGACTTACAGAGGTTAAGGAACATACCCAGGGTCACACATCCAATATGAAACAAGGTTGGATTTGAATAGAGCTCTATCTGATTCCCAAGTCTCAATTTGACTGGCGGAATAAAGGGAAAAATTATTTAGATTCTGAAATCTTGTTAATTTAGGATTAGTTGGTTAATTAAAAGTTAAGGACTGATGAGAAAGCTACCTAACATTTCTGAAAGTTTATTTTTTTTTTATAAAAAGTATCCATAAAATAGTAATTTAAAAAGTTATTTTAGGGATTCAAATATTATTTTGAATATTATCTCTTCCCAATGTGCTCATACACAATCACAGCCAGAATATAAACACTATTCCCAAATATGATTATGTTTTTTTTTACTCTGAGATTTCATGCGAAAAATAATGGATACTTTTTTGGAAAAAAAGAAAACCTTATGCAAATAAAACAAATCTTACTTAAGCACAAATTTAATTTTGTTGAGCAGACTGCTAGTATTGGTTGATAAGTAGCAGGCTGAAATTGTGGCCTGATTTGGACTTGATACCATGCATGACATATATGACATTTCATCAATTTAAACTTTAAATGTTGATGGTAACAAGGTCAAAACTGTGTTCACAATGTTGGTAATAACAGTAAAAAGACGTAGAGCTTCTACAGCTTGTGTTTTCTTAAGAGGTGTGGTGGGTTGAATTGTGTATCCCAATTGAAAAGCATGTTCTTGCTTTTAGTCCACGTACCTGTGTGTGTGAATATATTTATAAATAAGACTTTCTGAAGGTTTTATTATTAAAGGGTGGCCAACTGAATTAGGGTGGGTCTTAATCCATATTACTGGAGGCCTCATACAGAGAAGAAACTGGAAGCCAGAAGTCAGAATAAGCCATAGGGAGGAGCCAGAAGCCAGAAGTCAAGAAGACACGAGACACGAGAAGAGGGAGATCTCCATGTGACAGGAGGCCCGAGATGCATGCCAGGGAACCCTAAGGAATACAGAATGCTAGCACGAGAATTCAATAGACTTCCAAAGAAAGCATGGCCTTGCTAACACTTTAAATTGGACTTCTAGCTTCTGAAACCATGAGCTAAAAAATGCATGTTGTTTAAGCCAGCTCATTGTGTGGTATTTATCATAACAATCTGGCAAACTAAGACTGGAGGGTAGGCTTGTTTCAAGGGACAGTGGGTATCCCAAGATTCTTTAAATGTGTTAGAACTTTCTTTTGTTTGCAGTCCAGGGAATTCATTTTTGATCAATAATATATCTTTGAACCCACTGAGAAATCACCACAGATCTGTTTTTTTCCATTGTTACCTGAGTAGATGTAAACTTGAAGTGAGTTCTATAGATTTCTGCTGTCAGCGAAATTGAAAAGAGCCTAGCACCTTGTCTGGCACATAGTAGGAGCTCAATAAAAATTTGATAATAATGAAAAGATGTTCGCACTCAATTATGCCTAGCAGAAATCAATGTCTCAGTGATGGCATAGTTGTTCTCTTCTACTTGTAGAGCTGCAACTTGTTAAGTGAGCTTTTGGAAGACATGTTTTCCAAGTAAATATAGGGCCATGTTGAAGTTATTGAGGTCTTTTTAAATTTTCAAAGGGGTCTCAAAAATGAGAATGCATCTTTGAAGTCATTGGAGTGCAATAAGAGGTGGAAACCTGCAGCTTGCTAGTAAGAGATAGCAGTGATTTCATTTCTTAGAATTCTGAAGAGAAATAGTTTAGCTGCCAAATTCTACATGTTTGGTTCAAAATACTAACAAGAGTTCCTTACTTCAAGGATGGTAGGCCCTACTTGAAAAATACACTGCTTTAATGTTTTTTTGTGTTTGTTCCAAGCCATACAAAGTTCAGCAAAATACCGTGTGCATGGTTTCTTTCCTTGACAAGTTAAAACAATTTTGTAGGATGCTTGAGGAAAAATGCTTTTTTCTTGAAGAAAATCTAAGAAAGTTTTTCCTTCTCTCTCTCTCTCATATAGACACGTATGTACACACACATACACACACTGCCTGAAAAGATTCACACTATTCAATACATTTTCAGTAAGCACAGATGTTGACTTTAAAATTCCGTTATTAAAAATAAAAATTTGCTGGGAAGCGGCTGTGGCTCAATCAGTAGGGCTCCCGTTTACCATATGGGAGGCCCCGGGTTCGGTTCCCGGGGCCTCCTGGTGAAGGCAAGCCCGCCCGCACGGCGTGGTTAGCTGACCCAGCGAGCACAAGCAGCAAGGAGGGGATAAATGAATAAATAAATAAAATCTTTAAAAAAAAATAAAAAATAAAAATTTGCTACATAAAACTCTGACTTTTTTCTTCCATTAAATGAAACAAAACAAAGATTATATAAACTATATCAAACTTCTTTTTGCATCTCACAGCCTGAGCTGTAACCAATATAAACCAATAACCTTATAATATAATATAAATCTATATTATGTATATAATTTATGATCTTTATGTCAAGGCTTGTTTCCTTTAATTTCAGTCAATGGAATTAGTTAGATTATGGTAGCCTATCCTTTGGTTTCAGAAAGTAATTCTCTATGCCACCTACACCTTGTTAGGAGTGAACAAACTTCTAAGAAATAAATTTTTAAAAAATTAAAATCATTTTTAAAGTATTAGAAAGGGAGAGATTTTTTTGTTTTGTTTTGTTTTGTTTTTGCATTTATTCACTGCACCCTGAAGTTCCCCAGGTTAAAAACCCTGACTCATTTCTCAAAATATGATTTGTTAAAGTTGTTTGCATTTAGCAGATCTATTAGAAGACTCTATTTTCAACTCTGCAAACTTGCAGAGAGCTACAACCTTTTTCCTAGCCCATTCCTAGCCTTCTCATCCAGAGTATGCATTCTCAGTGGTACGGTTGTGAATCCAAATGCACCAGAAAACGAAGAAAAAAATTAAAATGAAACATGATTTGAAAAATGGAGGGTTCTTTTTCCCTTTTTAGTTGAGTGATTTTAATCCTATTTGAGTGATTTTCCTAGATTTGTTAAAAAAATTTTGGAAAGAGGTTTACTGATCCAAAATTGTTTAAAATCTTGAAAGCACCCTAGCTCTGGAGTACCAGAGTTTAATAGCAACTGACCACAGTATGAGTGCTTTAGGAGCATAATATGAGAATACTGGAGGGTTTTTGCTCTTTATGTGCTATTACTGATATTTTTATTGTAGTCTCTTGGTAAACGATTGTCCTTTATAAATGATTACCTTCAGTTTGAATGGACCTTCCAGATAGTGTTTGAAAACCATCACCGTTTCAAACCAGAAAATATGCAGTTTGGAGCAAAGGAAAGCATATAAATTGGCATTTCTTCTTCTCCCTGGTATGATAGTATTATACAGCAATAGAATACGAAAATGAGTTTATTAAGTTTACTTAGAAATGATTCAAAGATATCCATGTGAGCTCCTTGAGCTATGTCAACATTTTCTTGAAAGATACCTGAGATTATTTGATGTTTACTTTTTTAAGTATAGTTTTGTAAGTTAAAGTGCACAGGAACATTTTATTACATTTTAAATGTAATTCCTGATCCCCAGATGCTGTCCATATAAATCTGAACAAACCCAAGACATCGCTATCTATATTAGATCAACAAATCCTCTCAGTCCCTGGGCTAGTGTTAAGAATAAGCAGCAAAAGTGAAATTCCTTGGTAATAAAACTTCTGTTCTTGACATGTGTGATGTAAGGACATTTTTTTTTTTTTTTTTTTTTTTTTTGTCTATGCTGCCTACACCTTTAAAAGTAGGTTACTTTATGTGGTGCAATTATGCCTTCCTGTAACCTCTATTTCAAAAATGCATGTCATGTAAGTAATACACTTTTCTAATAACTGTTTTAATGGTCATTGTTTTTAAGGTTATCTTCATGTGAAATTTAAAATTGCAAAATGCTGAAAATCCAATTATGCTTCAAAGGAAAGAATGTCCTCTTCTTCTTCTTCTTGTCTCTCTCTCGGGTTTTTATTCCTATTTCTTAAAATGACAATCTCGATGGGAATTGGCATACTCATACATCAAACTTCATTTGTGCCAACATCAGGTTAAATAATTTCTCTAAGCTTTAAGTGCACCATGAAATTGGCTATTGCTATTGACTTCTCAAATTATTGCATTACACTTTTCTTCTTAAAAACAGACAAATATGATATATTCAGGGCTAGAAGATACAAATTTATCTCTTCCTATTGCTCCCAAAAGACATTATAAGATGCTGTGTTTTTTGGTTCATACAGGAAAGAAATCACCCATTTTCTGCAAGCTAGATCTCTCCTGAAATGATTTTTATATCTAGTATCTGAGTACCTATAGGTTTATATATGTGTTCTTTCATAACATTCCTTAGTTCTCTGATTATGATGTACTATTGTAGAAATTTAGAAATTATATAAAATTGCAGAACAAGGTAAATCATTTATAATTTTACCCAGAAAATTATGATTTATATTTTGAGATGAAATAATCTCTTCCAACCTCAGCTTTGCCAACTGAAGTTTTAAGATGACACTGTTTTATATCATTATGCCAAAATTTAAAATTCCATAATCTTTTTATATATGCAGAATTTAGTTCAGTCTCCTTAAGCAACTGGAAAATGATGAGAGCTCTTTAAACTCCACCCCTTGGATATAAAAATAAAAGAACAGACACGAAAAATTGTGTCTTTATAGGAAGACCAAGGGGTTATTTAAATTGCTGAAACTTGTTAAAATAGAACTAAGAAGAAACAGGGTCAACAAGAACAAAATACTAATAGGTTAAAGCAATTCAAACTGGAGTAGCATGTACAAAGTAAAAATTGGTGGGACACCTTGCCTTTAGCAGAAAATGGATGCAAAAATAATGTTTCACTAAAAGATTGAAGAAGAGAGAGGGGACAAGGTGGTTCCAAGAGTCAGCTTGTCTGACAGGGCAGTTAGAAATCAGCCAGAGATATCTAAATCACCTGTTTGGGGTCTCAGGAGACCAGAAGAGCATCCTGCAACATCCTTGGAAGAAGGGAAGGAGGAGACTGTCCATCTGCACTGAAGTTTTGTGAGTAGAGCCCTCCATGTGGTGGAGGCCGGTGCACATCCTCTGCTGGTGGCACAAGCTGCCTTGGGAGCTATTCTGTGGCTGGAATTGGAAGCTCCATTTTCCAAAAATAGGAGAGGAAGAGACAGTGATTTCAGCTGCTGGTTAGCAAATTTGGCTGGTTGAAGTCCAGTCCTAAAAAGAGCTAAAGTTTGAACTTGTCCAAGTCGGAAAGAAGCTGGTAGCCTCCATTTTAACTCTGACTCTGGAATGAGGTGAGGCAGAGCTGATTGAAAATCACAGTGATGGTAGGGACCGGCTTCTTTCCACCTAGGTCAGATTACAGCCTTAGCCTAGGCTCCAGCCCCACATCCAGCAGGGTGGAAGCTTGGAGGACCTGCAGCAACCTCTCTGGGCAACCGTAGGTGCTTTTACCCTGCATGGATTAATGGGCAAACCCAAGGCTACATCTCCACCCCCAGTAGGATAGGATGGGGATGGTGTTTCTTTAACCTCTCTGGGCAACTGGAGCTTCTTTCAGCCCACGGGAACTAGATTATTGGACACATTTGTGGCTCCAACCCAGGCCCCAATAGCATAGGAGGGGAGTGGGGTTTCCCCAGCCTCTCAGGACAACTGCAGGAGCTCTCGGCCTTCATAGACTAGACTGGTGGGCACACCTGTGGATATATTTCCACTTCCAATAGGATAGGAAGGGCGTGATGTTTCCTCAACCACTCTGGGAAACTGCAGGCATTTTTGACCTGCATAGAGTCAAAAGTGTTGGGCACTCCTGTGGATCCATTCCCCCCGCCCCCAATAAGGTAGAAGGAACAGTGCTCCCTCAGCCTCTCCAGGCAACTGCATCTGCTTTCAGCCTGCATAGACTAGATTGTTGGACACATCTCTGACTCCAACCCCACCCCTGTCAGGGCAGGAGGAGAGATAGTGCTCCCTCACCCTCTCGGATCAATTACAGGTGCTTTGGCCCACATGAAATAGATTATTATACACATCTGTGGTTCCATCCCCACCCCTGACAGAGTAGGAGGAGGGCCAGTGCTCCCTGATCCTCTCAGGGCAACTGCAATAATTTTCGGCCTGCACAGGCTAGATTGCTGGGCATACCAGAGGCTCCATTCCCATCCCTGGCAGTGGAGGAGGGGGGTGATGCTTCATCAGTCTACCTGGGCAAATGCAGTCAGTTTTGACTTTCATGGCTTAGTTTGCTGCCCACACCTACAGCTCCATCCCTGCCCCAAGATGGGGAGGAAGGGGCATGGAACATCACCAGTTTCTCTAGGCTGTTACAGAAGCCTTCACATGCATACCTTGGATTACTGCGCACAGCTGTGGCTCTGTCCTTACCACTGGCAGGGGAGAAAGGTGGGAGAAGCTTCATTGGTTCCTGGGGCAATGCAGGCAACTTCAGCTTCCATCGTTTACAGTATCAACCGCATCCATAGCTGCTATTCTGCAACCAGCAAGAGAGAAAGGGCAAGAAACAGATGAAAAAGAACTGAAAAATTCAGATTGGCTAAACATGAGCCATTATTAATTTCCAAATTAAGTTGAACCAAGTATCAAAGAGGGGCAGTAGCACAAAGCCAATCGAATACAAAGACCTTGATAAAGAGGGAAAAGGGGCCAAGAATAAATACATCTAGTAAATTGGATGCTGAGACACCAACAAAAAATTACAATCCATACCAAGAATCAGAAAGATAAGGCCAAGTCAAAGGCTCAAACTAAGCTTCCAGATGACATAAAGGAGTTAAGAGAACTAATCATAGATACACAAAAAACTTTCTTCATAAATTCAATGATATGGTTAAAGAGATTAAGGACATTAAGAAGACATTAAGAGGTGAGCACCAAGAAGAATTTAAAGGCATACATAGAAAAATAGCAGTTCTTATGGGAATGAAAGGCACAATAAATGAAATAAAAATACACTAGAGGCCTATAATAACAGATTTGAACTGGCAGAAGAAAAGATTAGTGAATGTGAAGACAGGGTCTCTCAAAGTGAAAAGAAGAGATAAAAGAATAGAAAAAAATTGAACAGTCCTCTGGGAACTAAGTGATGGCAAGAGATGTGCACAAATACATGTCATGGGAGTCCCAGAAGAAAAAGAGAAGGGAAAAGGGGCAGAAGGAATATCTGAAGAAGTAATGGTAGAAAATTTTCCAACCCTAATGAAATATATAAATATCCAGCAAGATTATCTTTAAAAATTAAGGGTGAGTTTAGAATATTCACAGACAAACAGACTCTGAGAGAGTTTGTCTCGGAGGAGATCTATTTGGATTTATTCAGATGGGAGTATGTTTTGCTTCTTGGACACAGATATTTATATATCTCATTAGGGTTGGAAAACCAAGAGACTGGCTTTGCAGGCTATACTAAAAGGAGTGTTAGAGCCTGAAAAGAAAAGACAGGAGAGGGAGACTTGGAAGAGAACCTAGAAATGAAGATTATATAGGTAAAAATAACTAAAAGTATAAAAAGAGTGGTGAAAACAAGCAATGACAGATAAAATCCAAAGATCAAAATGGGTGAAGTAACTGCCTTTACAATAATAACATTGAATGTTAATGGATTAAACTTCTCAATCAAAAGACACAGACTGGTGGAATGGATAAGAAAATATGAGCCATCTATATGCTGTCTGCAAGACCCAAGGATACCAATAGACTGAAAGTGAAAAGCTGGAAAACAGATAGTCCACACATGCAGTAACAAAAGAAAAGCTGGAGTAGCTAACTTATATCAGATGAAATAGACTATAAGTGCATAGCTGATATTGGAGACAAAGAAGGACATTATATACTCATAAATGGGGCAATTCACCAGGAGGGAATAACAATCATAAATGTATATGCATCTAACCAGGATACCCCAAATTACATGAGACAAACACTGGAAAAACTGAGAGGGAAATTTATAGCCCTCAATGACTACATTAAAAAGAAGAAAGAGCTAAAATAAATGACATAACTACACAGCTGGAGGAGCAAGGAAAAGAACAGTAAACTGTGCCCAAAGTAAGCAAAAGGAATGAAATAAAGATCACAGCAGAAATAAATGTAATTTAGAACAAAAATCAATAGAAAAAACAAAAGTTGGTTCTTTGAGAAGATCAACAAAATTGACAAACCCTTAGCTAGAACGACAATGAAAGAAAGAGAGAAGATGCAAATAAATAAAATCAGAAATGAAAATGGGGACTTTACTACTGAACCCACAGAAATAAATGAGATCATAAGAGGATATTATGAACAACTGTACACCAAGAAACTAGATACTGTAGATGAAATGGAAAAATTCCTAGTAACATATGAACAACCTATACAGACCATAGAAGAAATCGAAGACCTCAACAAATCAATCACAAGCAAAGATATTGAAATAGTCATAAAATAACTCCCAGGACAAGATGAAAAGCCCAGAACAAGAGGGCTTCACAGGTGAATTCTACCAATCATTCAAAGAAATTTAATTCTAATCTTGCTCAAACTCTTCCAAAAATTTGAACAAGATGAAACACTACCTCACTCATTTTATGAAACCAATATCACCCTGATACCAAAGCCAGATAAAGATATTACAAAAAAAAAAAAGAAAATTAGAGATTCTAATCATTTTCCCAGTGAATACATATGCAAAAACCCTCAACGGAATACTTGCTAATCAAACCAAAAACACATTAAAATAATTATTCATCATGATCAAGTGGGTTTTATCCCATGCATGCAAGGGTGGTTCAACACAAGAAAATCAATCAGCATATAATACACCACATTAATAAATCAAAGAAGTAAAGCCACATGATCATCCTGATTGATGTAGAAAAGGTATTTGACAAAACCAGCATCCTTTATTGATAAAAACACTCCAAAAGTTAGGAATCTTAACATGATAAAGGGCATATATGAAAAACCCACAGCTAACATTATACTCAATGGTGAAAGATTGAAAGCTTTCCCATTGGGATTAGGACCAAGACAAGGGTGCCCATCCTTACCACTGTTGTTCAAGACTATGCTAGAAGTTCTATCTAGAGCAATCAGGCAAGAAAAAGAAATAACAGGCATCCAAATTGGAAAGGAAGAAGTAAAACTTTTACTATTTGTAGATGATATGATCCTATACCTAGAAAATCCCAAAAAATCTGCAACAAAGCTGCTAGAGCAAATAAACAAATTCAGCAGAGTGGCAGGATACAAGATTCATGTGCAAAAATTTGTAGTGTTTCTATACACTAGTAATGCACAATCTGAGGAGGCAGTCAGGAAAAAAAATCCATTTACAATAGTGTCAAAAAGAATAAAATATTTAGCAATAATTTTAACAAGGATATAAAGCAGCGCTTGTATTCAGAAAACTACAATGCATTGCTAAAAGAAATAAAAGAAGACCTAAATATGGGGAAGTGGCTGTGGCTCAATGAGTAGGGCTCCTGATTACCATATGGGAGGCCCCGGGTTCGGTTCCCGGGGCCTCCTGGTGAAGGCAAGCCCCGGGGCCTCCTGGTGAAGGCAAGCCCGCCCGCACGGCGTGGTTAGCTGACCCAGCGAGCACAAGCAGCAAGGGGGGGGATAAATGAATAAATAAAAGACCTAAATAAATGGAGGAACATTCCATTTCATGAATGGGAAGACTAAATATTGTTAACATGTGAATTCTACCCAAGTTGATATACAAATTCAATGCAATACCAATAAAAATTCCAACACCCTTTTTTAAAGAAAGGGAAAACCCAATTAATAAATTTACTTGGAAGGGTAAGAGGCCTGAGTGGCTAGAAACATCTAAAAAGGAAGAACAAAGTTGGAGGACTCTCACTTCCAGATTTTAAAACATATTACCTAGCTACAGTGGTAAAAAAAAACAGCATGGTACTAGCATAAAGGTAGACATATATAGAACAATGGAACCAAATTAATGGTTCAGAAACAGACCTTCATATCTATGGTCAAGTGATTTTTGACAAGGCTGTCAAACCCATCCAATTGGGACAGAACAATCTATTCAACAAATGGTTCTGGGAGAACTGGCTGTCCATATTATAAAGAAAGAAATAAGACCCCCACCTCACACCTTATACTAAAATTAACTTAAAATGGATCAAAGACTTAAATATAAAAGCAAGAACCACAAAACTCTTAGAAGAAAATGTAGGGAAACATTTTGAAGACCTGGTGGTAGGTGGTGGTTTCGTAACCTTTCACTGAAAGCATGAGCAATGAAAGAAAAAATGGGTAAATGGGGCCTCCTAAACTTAAACACATTTCTGCTTCAAAAGACTTTGTCAAGAAGGTGAAAAGGCAACCCATTCAATGGGAGAAAATATGTGGAAACCACATAACCAATTAGGGTTTGATTTCTATACTATATGAAGAGATCATACAACTCAACAATAAAAGAGAAAGCAATCCAATTTAAAAATGGGCAAAAGACTTAAATAGACATTTCTCCCAAGAGGAAATACAAATGGTGAAAAATCACCTGAAAAACTGTTCAATATCATTAGCTATTAGGGAAATGCAAATCAAAAGTACAATGAGATATCATCTCACACCTGATAGAATGGCTATTATTAAAAAAAGAAAACAACAAGTGCTGCAGAGGATGTGGAGAAATAGGAACACTCCTTCATTGTTGGTGGGAATGTAGAAAGGTGCAGCCTCTGTGGAAGACAATTTGGCAGTTACTCAAGAAGCTAAATATATAACCGCCATACGATCTGGCAATCCCTCTACTAGGAATATATCCAGAAGAACTGAAAACAATGACGTGAACAGACATTTGCACATGGATGTTCATAGTGGCATTATTCACAATTGTCAAAAGATGGAAACAACCCAAGTGTCCACCAACCAATGAATGGATAAACAATATGTGGTATATACATATGATGGAATACCATGCATGGATGAAACTTGAGGACGTTATGCTAAGTGAAATAAGCCAGACAAAAAAAGACAAATATTGTATAGTCTCACTAATATGAACTAAATATGAAGAATAAACACATAGAGTCAAAACCTACAATATAGGTTACTAGGAGACAGGATGAGGACTGAGAAGGGGTACTGATGCTTAATGTATGTAGAATTTTCAGTTAGCTTGATTGTAAAAGTGTGGAAATGGATAGATTTGATACACATTATAGTGAGCATAACTAACACAGCTGGTTTATAAATGGAATTGTGGCTGAAAGGGGTAGTTGTGGCATGTAAATGTCAATTGAAAGAAAGCTAGAGAATAATCTGGGGACTGAATAACATAGTGAACCCAGAGGTGGATGAGGATTGTGGTTAATAATACAAATACATGAATGTTCTTCTATGAACTAGAACAAATGTATGTTATTATTACATGGTGGTAAGAACATAGTGATGCATAGGAAAAATACAATTAATGTAATTTATGGATTATAGTTAACAGCAATATTTTAATATTTTTGCATCATTTTCATAGAAGATACTATTTCAACACTAATGGTCAATAATAGGGGGGTATGGGATTTTTCTTTTGGACTAAGGAAAACATTCAAAGCTTTACTGGGGCGATGACTGTAGAAATCTGTGATGAAAGTGAGAGCCACTGAGCGTACAATTTGCATAGTTTGTACAAGGCATGTAACTGTATAACACAATGAGCCACATGGTGGAAGATGGACTATGGTTAACTTTACAGATATGATAGATTTCTCTTGTAAACTATAACAAATGTATAATATTAACACATGGTGTTAACAGTAGGGGGTATACAGAAAAAATGTACCAAGTGTATGCTATGGACCATAGTGGTAATAGTCTGATCACGTTCTTTCATAATCTGTAATAAATGTTCCACAACAATGTAATGTTTTGGTGGAGGGGTCATGTATGAGAATTCAGCACATTATGCATGACTGTCTTGTAAGCTCACAATTTCTCTAATAAAAAAATGAAAAGGAAAAAAAGATTGAAGAAGATTAATCAGCAGTATTTTTAACTGCCATAGTAAATATTTTAAAATGCTATGAATCTCTTTAATTTTTAATGGATTGCTTCCTATGTTTTAATGGATTTTATTGTTTTCCATGAACTCTTAATATATTTATAGGTGTACCATACAATAAATTCCTAGGAACTTAACTTCCATATTGACAAGGAATATGCGTATATCCTGCCAGTCTTTTGGAGTCTACATATTTGTACTTATTTTATTAGAACTACAGGATCCTTTTATTCTGTGACTTGCTTTTCCTTTAATGACATAGTACAAGGTTTCTCTTCCATCTTCTTATATTTTCTTCTACATGATTTTGAATGGCCATATAGATTTCCATCAATGAATGAATCAACATGTCTAAGACATCCATTGTTTTTGGCTCATTAGGCACCCTTTCCCTCTATTTTTCTCTATAATAATTAGTTACAATGGATATCTCTGAAGTTAAGTCTTGGGCATATTTCTTATTTTGGTAAATTATAAATTCCTCTAAGTTAGGGGTTCTTAACAAGGGGTCTGTGAGCTTGAATTGAAATAAAAAAAAACATGATTCTTGTGGGAACATGTTGGTGCAGGTGTGATATATTTATTAAATAATACACAATACAATGTGGACTTAGTAATGTGTCTGTGGTTTTTCACCTGACTGGCAAAAGAGTCCATGGAACAAAAAAGATTAAGAACCCTGCTCTAAGTGGAATTATGAGGTCTACATGTATGAATATATATTTTTTAAGATTTTATTTATTTATTCATTTATTCCCTCCTTGCTGCTTGTGCTCGCTGGGTCAGCTAACCACGCCATGCGGGCGGGCTTGCCTTCACCAGGAGGTCCCGGGAACCGAACCTGGGGCCTCCCATATGGTAAACGGAAGCCCTACTGATTGAGCCACAGCCGCTTCCCTGTATGAATATTTTTAATGCTTATTATACATATCTCAATTTTGCACCACAGGACTATTGTACTGTTTCATCTGGCAATTAGTAATCAGTTATCTATGGATTACATTAACTATGCTGGGAATTATTATTAAAAGATTTTGCCAATCTAATAAATGAAATAGTATATCTTATTATTACTTTATTTTTCATTTTTCATTACCAAGCATTTGTCAATACTTTAAAAGATATGAATATTTTCCAATTGATTTTCTTTTGAGAAGGGACTTTTTACCAGTTTACATTTTGTTTTAAATAGAGGCATTCTCTCTTCAAATGCAAAGGTTATTACTTTTTCCTGTATTAGTTTTCCTTGAATTGACAATTTAACTTTTAGTTCATTTCAAATTTTAATTAGAACACAGAAGTTGGCATTTTTATTGAGCCAAATCCAACAATCTTTTCTCCGGGGTGTCTATCTTTCTTTAACTTTATGTAATCAAAACAGCTTTAGTCATCTTCACACATAAATATAAATATTTCATTATTTTTATCAATTCATCTCTCAAAGTTTCTCATGAGTGTCCTTGGAGATTTTCTCACATGTGCTCATGAAAATCCTTGATTCAGAGTCATTCTTCCTTCGGGAAACATCAAGAGAATCAGTTCCCTTATTGGCTATTAATGTTTGCATCTAGTTTTGTCCTCATCCCAGGTAAAATATTTCCCAGGAAATATACAGTTTCCTATGCAAATATGTTTCTGGTGGGCACAGACCAACAATTTGCAAGACACTCTCTGACTTATTTGATTATCTGTGCTACCCATTTGAGACTCCTGGGACATTGAAGTATTTGCCACCTGGAGGCCGTATCTTCCCCATATGCCAGAGGGATTCATATATGTCTTCAGGGTGGACATTCATCTGGTGTCTCAAATATTATTGACTAATAGTCATTGTTCTGAATGCTGGCAAAATGTAACATTTCTTTCTGAGTTTTCATAAGGGAAGGTAGAGGCAAAAATACCAGCCCACATTTTCTTTCTGCCTTCCAAACTCAGACGTTTTCTCCAAGAGGAATTTTAATATTTTGCAACTGAAATGAAATCTCAAGAATTGAAACATAAAAAATTTGGCATTATAATATATGCTAAAATAAGTTCTTTTAGCCAAAGGAAAATTATAGCAGATGGAATTCAGAATCCTCTGGAGGAAGGATTGAAGAATATCGGAAAGGGTAAGTATTTTGGTAAACATGAAAGGCCTATTTTTGAGGTATCTTCAAAAAAATATATATATATTTTAAAAAATAATGCCTGTTTAAAGAAAAAAATAATAATGTTTTGTGGGATTTATATCACATATATAAAAATAAGAGAGCAAAGGGGGGAGGTAAATTGAATTATATAGTTGTAAGATTCTTATATTGTTTTAGAAATAGTACAATACTATTTGAAAGTAGACTGTAATTTCTTATAGACAAATAATGTAATCACTGCATCAATCAACAAGAATAGAACAAAATAAAGCTCTGTTAATATACAAGAAAAATAGAATGCAAAACAATATACAATTTGCCCAATAAAAGGCAAGAAAAATGGGATAAATATAAATATCAAAAAGGAAAACCTAAATCCAATCTTATTGATAACTACTTTAGCTATAAATTGATAAAGTGCATCAGTTAATAAGTGTATATTTTCAGACTAGTTTTTTTAAAAAAGACCCAACTATATTTTTATAAAGTATACTTGAAATATAAAAAAACATAATTTGAAAGTGAAAGTGTGGGAAAGGCACATCATACTATGGTTATAATTATATTACACAAAGTAGACTTTGAAAGAAATATTACCAGAAACAAAACAAAACATTTCATAATGTTAAAAGGATCAAGAACAATAACAGGCCTAATTGTGCATGTCCCTTTAAACAGGCATTTATATACACAAAGCAAAACCTGGCAGAAATAAAGGAAGAAATAAGCAAATGTAAAACATATTTTGAGATTTTAACAGTCTTCTCTTGGTATTTGATTAAACTGGCAGACAAAAAGATGATGGTAAAATATAGATTGTTTGGAAAACATTGTCAACCAACCTGATCTAATTGACACTTACTGAATGCCCTGAGCTACAAATAACAAGGAACATTTATTAAAATAAAATGTAGACTGTGCATGAAAACAGTTCTCAATAAATACTGAAAGATTAAAACCATTCAGTTTATATCAGCTGACCATAATGGTATTTAATCTGAAATCTATAGTGATAAGGTATTTGAAAAAAAATCCTTAAATATTTGTAAATTTATCACAAGTAAAGATTACATAAATCAGGGATATAGAAAACAGACAACATAGAAAATCAACAAAGTCAAAAGCTAGTTTTTTGAAATGGTGAGTAATATTGATAAGACCATAGCAAGAATGATTTTTAAAAGAGAGAAAAACACAAATAACCATAAACACTAAATGTTTTAAATACATTTAAAAAGTAATAATGGGATGCTATGAACAAGATTATGGAAATAATAAAGACAACCTGATGAAATGAACATATTACTTGATAAACATGCTATCAAAGTCACACAAGAAGAAACAGAAAATCTGAATAGCACATATTTTTTAAAAATTTGAATTTGTAATAAAAACTTCCCACAAAAAATAAAAATAAAGTATATTTTATAGTCTATAAAATATTTAATGAAAGAAAAACAAGAAAATTGCAGAGTATTTTTTCTCATAAACACTGACTTGAATAGCCTCAAAAAAATATTAGCAGATCAAATCAAGCAATATATATATATAAGATATACAAATGGGGATTTATCCCAGAAAAGTAAGTGGGTTTGCACTCAAAAATCAATGTAATTCACCACATTAATCGAAATAAAGAACAAAAATTTAAAATCATCTCAAAAAGTACAGAAAAAGCATTTGCTGAAATTGATTACACTTTCTAAATTGAAACTGAGTAAATTGCAGATTAAAAAAAAGACATAATCATAGAGAAGTTACCTAGGCAATACATATAGGTAGCAACATACTTTAGGTGAAACACTAAAATACTAAGACAAGGCAAGTACATTCTCTCTCACTATTTCTATTCAAAGTTTTCTAGAGACCCTATTCAATGCAAACAGGGAAGAAAAATAAATAAAAGGCATAAAGATTGGAAAAATAGAAGTAAAAGTGGTGCTATTCACAGTTAGCAGTATTGCATACATAGAAAATTATGAAATTTACAGAAAATTATAGAAATAAGTATTTTCACAAGGCCACAGAATGAAAGATCAACATTCAATTCAATTGAACATTTACAAAATCCATATACTGAAACTATAAAAAATATTCATAAGAAATGTTAAAATTCTAGCAGGTTATTTTGTAGAAATTGACAACTTGATCAAGAATTTGTGAGTACATGAAAAGGACCCAGGATGCTGAAACAATTTTGTAAATGATTAAGAATAAAGTTGTAGCACTTACACTACCCAATTTAAGACTGATAAAGCTACAGTAATCAAAGTATTGTGGTTTTTATCTCAAGGATGGATATATAGATCAATGAAACTGATTGAGAGACCTATAAATAGATCTACACATGTACATTCAACTGATTTTTTAAAAGATTTATTTTATTTATTTATTTCTACCCACCCCCTCACTGTTTGCACTTGCTGTGTCTGTTCATCTTCCTTGTTTCTCTAGGAGGCACCGGGAACTGAACCTGGGACCTCTGATGTGGGAAGGAGGCACCTAATCGCTTGAGCTACCTCCGTTCCTTCCTTTTTTGTGTCTCTCATTATGTTTTTCTTCTTGTGTCTCCTGTTGTGTCATCTTGTTGCGTTAGCTTGCTGCGCCTGCCCAGTGTGCCAGCTCACTCTCTTCTTTAGGAGGCACCGGGAACTGAACTATGGCCTTCCCAAGGTGGTAGCCAGGAGCTCTCACTTGAGCCACATCTGCATCCTCATTCAACTGTTTCTTGACCAGCTTCAATATGGGAAAGAAAAATCTTTTAAACAAATATTTTTAGATCTACTGGATATTCTATATGGAACAAAAGTTAGCCTCAATTACTCCATACACAAAAATCAATTTGATATGAATCTTAAACCTGAATATAAACTCAGCATTATAAATCTTCTAGAGAAAATATAGGATATTTTCACAATCTTGGGGTAGGCAAACATGTCTCACATGAATACACAAAGCACTACCATTAACAAATGTTCCACACCAATGCAAGCTGTAGGTAAAAAGGTGGTATATGGGAATCCTGCATTTCATGTATGATTGTTCTATAAACCCACACCTTCTCTAATACAGAAAAACTATATAAATTGGACTTCTTCAAAATTAATCATTTCGGCTCCTCAAAAGTACCATTATAGAATGGAAATATATGAAATACCATACACCCAACAAAAGCTTGTATCCAAAATTTTTATAGAACTCTTCCAAATCAACTGCAATATGATTAAGAATTCAATTAAAATGGTCAATGTACTTTAACAGACATTTCACCAAAGAAGATATGCAAATAACTAATAAATTCACAAGAAGATGCTCAACATATTTAGTAGTCAGGCAAATGAAAATGAAAAACACAATGAGATGTAATTTTATACCACTAAAATGGCTAAATATAAAATTTTACAGCACTAAATATTGGCAAAGACTGGTATCAGCTGGAATTCTCATATATTGCTGGTAGAAATGTACAATGATACAGCCACTTTGGAAAACTACTTGGCAGTTTTTTTATGAAGTTAGAGATTCATTTGCCCTAGGACCGTTTAATTCCACTCCTGGGTATTACCCAAAGGAAGTGAAAACATATGCCTACACAAAGATTTGTATAAGAATGTTCACGACAACCTTATTCATAATAGCTAAAGCTAGAAAAACATAATGGTCCCCAAATAGGCAAACAATTGTGGCATATTCATACAATGCAATACTAAGCAATAATAAGGAACGAACACACATCAATGAAACCCAAAAACATTATGTTGAATGGAAGAAGTAAGCCCTCAAAAGAGTACATTCTAAGTGATACCATTTATACGAAGTTTTTAAAGAGGAAAACCTCAGTTTTGATGATAGAAATCTGAACAATTGTTACCTATGGAGTTTGAGCTTTCACTGGAATATGGCACAAGGGAACTTCTTGGGGAATGGAAATGTTTTAAATCTGCTTACCGGTGGTTGCAGGGTCATATGCAACTGGCAAAGCTCATTGAATTGAACACTTAAGTACTGTGTTTTATTGAATGTAAATTTTATCTTCATTAAAAGAGAGTTTATTTACATGGAAAAAGTATACTTAGGAAGCATGACTAAAAAATTTAGGGGACAATCAAGAAAGTGTGATGTCAGAGAAACCTAGAAAAATATATAGTAGAAATAAATTCCAACGTATCAGTGATTACAATATATATGATTGAAGCTTCACTATAAAATCAAAAGACAGATGGCCACATTGAATAACAAAAAAATTTTCATATATATATTTTTTAATAAGAGGTATTCCCTACTTTTATGGGAGGTATCTATTAGCCACAGGGGCATAAAAATGTAGAAAGCAGAAGGATTTAAATATATATATTTAATGAAATATATAATATATTTATATATAAATGGGATATATATTTATATATAAATGGGATATATAACATACATTTATATATAAATGGGAATATGACATATATTTATATATAAATATGTTTTTAAATACATTTATGTATCTATAATCAGAAAAATATGCCTGTAAAAAGCTGTTTTGTTTTTTCAATATCCAATGGGAAAATCAGTATGGCAAAATCATTATTAAGCTAAAAAGGTAATTAAAGGAAGAAATAACAATTCATCAGATAGAAAAAGCAGTTCTGAATTCATATACATTTAGTAATGTAATCATAAGTAGATAAAGCAATATGTATTTAATTACAGGAGAAAATGACCTGGTCTGATCATAGTGGCTTATTAGAGACACTGACATGATCTGTGCCTTCTACATTTCGCATTGACAGAGTTAAACTTTTCAAATGCCAGACACTTGGGAAGTATTTGAATCCACAGTAGGCCCCTTCCCCTCCCCCACTGCCCTGTGTATGATCCAGTAAGTGGAGATTTAATTAGGGATGTTTTGAGGAAACTTCAAGGATTTTGGTTGCACTACATGTAACACACACAAAAACATAATCATACAGATATAAATAATAGTTTGTGTGTATGTGCATGCACACATACCCAATATATATGTATGCTATATAGATGGGTGAGAGGGCAAAATGGGTCATTAGATATTGGCTATGGTGTGTAGCATTAGACAGGTATTTAAAAAATAAAATAATATATTTTATTGTATTTAAATTAAATTAAACATTTATTTTATTTTATTCTCCCAATAGACTTTTAATATTGTCCAATTTTACAGAACAGCTGAGAAAATTTCATCGTGTCTCTTCAAACAGGAGTCAGATACTGAAAATGTATAGCAAGTGATGAATGGCAAATGGAAGCTGAAATATATGGTATTCATGATTACTAATTTAACATGTATAAAATGACATTGATATTTTCCTGATTTAGTGTGCTGCTTTTATGATTCTCTTTTATAGGACATAAGTATTATTTGAGGGCTTTCAGTAATAGGCTCTTTGTAACGTCTGTCACTTAAACTTAGTTTTTCCCGTGTGGTGTTCATTTCCGATCTGAGCTATTCCTCTTCCCCATCTCTGAGTTTAGTCCTGTGGCAGTCAGCTTGGGCAGCAGTCAGCTTGGGCAGCCACACGGAGCCACAGCCCTGGGACCCTCCTGTTGCAGGGACCACTATCGGCAGAGCCAGTGACACGATGGGAGGCTGCTTACAGCGTAGGCTTCCTCGGCCTCTACCCTTCTATATCATCCATGAGCCCCACTGCATGAAAAAGGGTTATCGGAGCAGGCAGAGGGCAAATCTGGTCTCCTTCAGGAGAATTACAGGGTCAAATTATCCCAGAATATTTTCGGAAGAATGGGATAGAAGACACAGTAAGAAATCTTTCGTTCATCCCTTTCTCCTATAAAGTGAAACAAGTTTTTCAGTTTCCTATTAGGAAAGCTGCTGATGATCGTGGGCTCTAAATTTTGGGTATGCACCCTCTGCAAACAGAAAGGCACTAAGTAGTAGATGAGTCACTCTTTTGAGAAGGTGTGGCCCATGGAAGAAGGATTACATTTACTCCCATTTAAGAGCCTGGAGATAATCAAACTTTGCAACATGAGTGTGCGTCTATTATAATTACCAGGAACCAAGATGACATAGACTCTTGGTATCCCATTATCTCATTGGTCTCAATACACTGCTCTTACTTTGTCTGTAGTTTATGATTTTGACATGAGCCAACATCCATAAATACAGATGATTCCCATACACTCTATTTCAACCTGACAAATCAGAAAGGTGAAAAACTCACCTCTGAAAAGCCAAGCCTTGGAACATTCCCAGTTTTATTTTTCATTGAAAAGGTCTGAGGATAGCTCAGGTTCATGAGAAAAGAGCAACTGATGCAACATATATTAGTTAACAAGCATTAAAAGATTTGCATATGGCTTTATTGTACAGGGTAAAAACAAGTGAGTAAAAATTCCGTTATGAACAAATCTGATATTATGAGAGATCCTCATGGATGGCTTTTTAATAAATTAACAAAGTCTCATTGCAAAAATCACTGTGATCTTGAGTTTGGTGAAGAAAGGAAGAGAAGGTGGAACATTAGAACCCCAAAAGGTCATTCTTATACAAGTAGCATATGACATTTGGTAGTGAAGGTGCAGATTTAATGGAAAATTAAACGCTAGAAAATAACATCAGGGGAGAAGTTCTGGTTGCCCAAGGGAGCAGTGACAATAAAATGCTGCTTTGCCACTCTGTCAAACCTTTAGACCTGTATGAGTTGGGAGAAACACCTGTTACATTAATTATATGGACTGGAATTTTCTTTCACCAAGACTAAAAATATAATGATCAGATGGGAATTATTCATGGATATATATATATCCACTCTATGGGTGTGTTTAAAATCCTAGCACTAATATAGAGGTGGTGGAGTATAGAGAAGGAGTTTAATTTGGGGGTGATGCAAAGGTCAAAGTTATTCTGTAACATATACAGAAGAATGCTTGGCCTACGTTTAATTATAAACTGGCAGGAATATTTTCTAGCAGCTTCCATCCTGCATGATCTCTGATACATTGGTGATGTAAAATTAATAGGCTTATTTAAAAAAAAAAAAAAACAAAAAAAAACCTAATAAGAGGAAGGATCATCTGTTGTAAAGATGAGAGGCAGAGACAAAATAACTTGTCTGTAATGCAAATTTATTAATAGTCATTCACTGATTTTCAGTAAAATACTCTTCATATAACCTTGACTTTATTAAGGAGTCCTTAAGGTGCATTTGGAAGACAGATAATGAGTTTGGGGAATAGCCTTATCTACATCAAGCTAATCTTTAACAGCTTGGAAAGGAACTGGCATAAAGTTTTCCAATTTGAGTGACAGAACCATGTTAAGATGAAACCATTTAAAACGTCCTTTTAATATGAAGACTTTACGGTACATGACCGTATTTTTATAAGAACGCTTCATGGAGCAGTGGGAACATAAACTAAATAAGAAATATAGAAAACGATAGAGCGTTAATACTATTCTTGAGGGCCAAATGAATTGCTAGTTAAGAGAATAAAGAATTCCACTGTCCGAGGCATCTGAGTGGCACTTTGTATCTGGGTTGATTAAAGCAACTCAGACGTCCCCGGGGGGAGAAAAGTGTTTCATTCACGTTGACTGTCTCCTTTAAAGGGAGGGACAATCTGGAGGGAGGGATTTTGAGTGGCATGTCATTGTCGAGAATGCACATGCCACATTGTCAGGACTTCTATGGAGCAAAATCGGCAGGAACCTTTCTGACCCTAGCAAGTGTGAGACTCTGCGTGTCTGTGTGGGTGTGTGTAAGAAGGCTGAGAGCCAAAAGAAAGGGGGATGAAAAGAAAACTAATTGAGAAGTATCTTTCTAATGAGACAGCTCATATTTACCCATGTGCAGATTCCCAAGTTCAGATTTTTCTCCTTTAGTGAAAGTGTGAGTGCCCTTCTTTAGCATAAGACTAGACAAGCCCTGAGAGGCTTTTTTTCCCTCAGCTTCTGTGCAAGAGTTGCATCACACTCCAAGATGAAACAAGCTACAGTTTTCAAAGCTTTAAGCATGTTCATTAGTTAAGTGTTTCATCCCAGTTGTCTCTGATAACCTTATTTTAATTCTTTTAGTTTGCTTGTTGATTTACGTATTTTTTCTCCTCCCCCTCCCCTTGCTTCACCATACTTGGGTTATTCCTTACTTCTATCTCCCGTCTTTATAAATTTAGGGTTTCACCAAAAATATTTTCAGCCCAAGTGCTGACACAGAGATTCAAATCATGAAATGTCAGTTTTCTGAGAGTTCACTTTTCCCAGCAATAAGGCACTCCTCAAACTCCCCAAAAAACCCAAGAGAATTAAAACACTTTTAACTTTCAGCATTTATCTGTTTTTTTCTAACTCTGGCATAAAGTGATTTCTTCACTTTAATAAGGCCCAAATTGATCATTTGTAGCTATTATTGAAGGCTAAATAGTGCCAGTACTGATTTATCCACTCTTGAAAATAAGAGCGCAATTGTGGGAGAGAGAGAGAGAAAAAAAAAAAAAGCAGTTCTCCCTACAATCCTCAGAAAACTCAGTCCTGGGGTAAGAATGCTAGGATTTAGTGATTTGATTGAGCTTTTTTTCCTCCTTCCTTTAAGACGCAAGTGATAATTCATCTGCAAACACACCTTTCTTTGCTCTGTTGTCAATAGAAAAGTTGTTTTGCTAATGGTTATCTGTCTGCAAGTCCTTGACCTGCTTGTAAACACATTTCTGCAGGAAAACCTTGGGCCATGGCCTCAGAACTTTGCGTCAACAACAAGAGATAAAGTGACCACAACTTAACCTGCTCTGGCCTGGAGTGCCCTCTGCTGCCCCTTGACCAAGCGCTTCCCTAATCCATGCTGAAGAAATGGACTATTTGGAAGACCCACTCTTAAAGGACTCGGGCTGCACTGCTACGTGCTCCCCCCAATCCTGCCCCTTCCCCAACATTCCAATTTCAATAATTTAATCAGTTCAGATGATGGAGCCATTTTAGTGCATCTTTCCAATAACGGGGCAGGGGGATTTCTTCTGGCTGACAAAAGTTGGTAAGATCTGCATCTTCATGATTCTAAAAGAGTTGGTACAAAAGGGAAAAAAATAAGGTCAAATTAGTTGATTCGCATCATTTGTAAGTGCCATGTAGTCCCATCCCCCCAAGACATTTTGACTGCAATGAAGACAACTTTTAAAAATGCAAAACATTAGAACCATTGTGTGCATGGGGAATGAATTGATTTATGTTTAGCCTAAGGCAAAAATAATTTTTATATCTGTTTCTGTTCCTCTCGATAACCTGCCCCCTGCCGTGATCCTCACTGAAATGTATCTCTCCCTAGATTCTCCACAGTTCTCTCCTTTCATTTTCTTTTCCTGTTAGTTTTGCTTTCTCCCCTCTCTTTTTCCTTTTTTTTTTTTTTTAACTCCACAATGCTCTTTTTAAAAAAAAACAGCTTCTATTGTGGTAACATATGTACAACTCGAAATTTCTCATTTTAACTACTTTCAGGTGTACAATTCAATGCTATTGATTATATTCACTATCTTTATTGCCTATTCATTTCCCAGACTTTTTCATAATCCCAAACAGAAACTCTGTACCTATTAAGCAATAACTCCCCATTTTCTCTTGCCACTGGCCCCTGGTAACCTCTAATCTACTTTAAGTCTCTATAGAATCATACAATATTTGTTCTTTTGCATCTGGCTTATTTCAACACAATGCTTACAAGTTCATACAAGTAGTAACATGTGTCAGAATTTCATTCCTCTTTATGGCTGGATAATATTTCATTGTAAGTACATAACACATTTTGTTTATACATTCATCTGTCGATGGGCAATTGGGTTGTTTACACCTTTGGTTATTACGACTAATAACAATTACTGATATCTAGGTATGCTGCATCATATCTTAATTTTGTTTAACTTTTTGAGGAACTGCCAAATTGTTTTCCATGTGGCTCCACCATTTTGCCATCATACCAACAATGTATGAGGGTTCCAATTTCTCTGCATCTTCACCATTTGTTATTTTCCAATTTTTTGTTTGTTTGATTGATTTCAGTAATAGTCATTGCAGTGAGTGTGATCTAGTATCTTGTGATTTTGGTTTCCATTTCCCTGAAGATTAATGATTTTGGGCATCTTTTCATGTCCTTGCTGGCCATCCCTATATCTCCTTTGGAGAAATGTCTATTCAGGTCCTTTGTCCAATTTTTTTTTTGGTAGATGTTTTCCTTTTTTAAAATTTAATTTAATTTAAGTTTTAAAGAAGCTTTAGATTACATAAATGTAACAATGAAAATACAGGGGATTCCCATATACCTCACCTCCCCACACAGTTTTTTCCCTTTAACAAAATCATTAGTATGGAACATTTGTTGCAATTGATGAACACATATTGAAGAATTGCTACTAGCCATGGTCTGTAATTTACGTTATGGTTTACACTTTGCACTGCACAATCTTATAGGTTTTGACACAATGTATAATGGCTTGTATCCATCATTACAATGTCATGCAGAACAATTCCAATGTCCCCAAAATGCCCCATGTTACACCTCTTCTTCCCTCTGCCTCCCCTCAGAACTTCTGTTGACCACTGCCTTTATATCAATGTTACAATTTCTTCCATTACTAGAATAATATGTCTACTGTATTCCGTAGTTTCATTCCCCCCTTATGTTTGTTCATTTTTCAATCTTGAGGATTTTGGAGGATGCCCTCTCTGCTTTTGATTGAGAAGGAGCTTAGATCCCATGAGGCTGATGGGTGGAACTGTCTTGCTTACAGTTGTAGATACTCTGTTTGGGGGGTGGGTATTGTCCACGATCATCCTTTTGTTAGTTGTCCTGGGCAAGTCCGATTAACTGGAGAGTAGGTGTTAGCTGCAACTCTGCTAAGGTTCAGGGCTCAACAGGAATATGAACAGCCAGAAGATTTAAGTCTCTGGGATACATATTTAACTAGTATAGTGTTAATGATAGGCTCAAATAAAAAGGATATAAGAAGCATGTGTAGGAAAATTATAAATGAGTTTAACTCTGATACATTGGGGGATAAGTTATCATATTTCAAAGGTAAGGCCCACTGACACAGGGTGCCCAATTCTTGGGGTTATCTGCCCTGCCTATAGTGTCCAGATGTCTCTAGAGCCCTCAGGAGTCCCCTTGTTTGAGGCACTATTTACTGTGACAGTCAGTGAGATCCTCCTAAGACAAACATAAGCGTAACCTCTGGAATGACCTCCCAACTCACTTTGAAATCTCTTAGCCATAAAAAATTATTTGTATTTATATTTCCCCCTTTTGATCAAAGTATTTCTCCAAATGCATTGCTTGTTGGTGCTTGGTAATAATCCTTTGGTGCCGGGGAGGCTTATCCCTGGCAGTCATGTCCTACACTGCGGGCAAGGTAGTGAGTTTATATACTGAGTTTGGCTTAGAGAGAGTCTACATTTAAGCAACAAGGAGGCTTTCAGGAGGTAACTCTTAGGCAATATATATTCCTGTAGCAGTTTGGCAGTTTGATGTGATTTTGAATTCCAAAAATAGATATTGGATCATGCTTGTAAACTGGTCTGCTAATCTGGGCATGATTAAATTATGATTAGAAAATTAACTGGGCCACATCAGTAGGGTGTTGAGCCCCACCCCTTGGTGGGGCAGGAATCAAATATAAAAGACATGGCAAAGAACAGAGTTGAAGCAGTTTTGATGTTGTAGTTCTGGTGAGGAAGGAGAGAAGGCCCTGGGATAGAGACAAGCCATTTGCCTGAGCATTCACAGCTGGCCTTGTGGGAGAAGCAAAGCCTAGAGAGCTTCATAGTTTACAGCTGGCCTTGTGGCACAAAGCAAGCCTGAGCCCAGAGAGAGGCAAGCCCCCGGAAGAGAGGAATCCAAGAAGCCTGAACCCTGGCAAACGTCGGCAGCTGTCTTGCTCCAACATGTAGCAATGGACTTTGGTGAGGGAAGAAACTTATGCTTTGTGGCCTGGTCACTGTGGACTTCTACCCCAAATAAATACCCTTTATAAAAACCAACTGATTTCTGGTATTTAGCATCAGCACCCCTTTGGCTGACTAATACAATTCCTAAGGTAAGTTTGAATTTCACAAGAACAAGTTTCATAAGTACAAGCATAATTTCAAGGGCTTGGCATGCTCACTTGTCCTCCTTCACTAGGTACTGCCCATATTCTCTAGAGATTCTTGCCACTTTATAAAAGAATGTAGCATGTCTCCTCAGGATGGGAATTCAATATTCTTTTGGTTGTTCTGTGGGGTCTCCACCTACTGAGACAAAATGCTATGACCACTTGAATACATTCATATTCCATAGAGGCATACCAAGGTATATCCCTCCCCACACAATCCCCCATCACCAACACCTTGCACCAGTGATATTCCCCTGCCACACTTGTGACTCTTCTGCAATCCAAAACCTCCCCCAAACTTGGGAATTGTCCTGAATGATATTGCAATGACAGATATTTTCCACTATACATCTGGTCATAAATTACAAAATTGTGTGGGAGAGAGTATAAACTACAATGTAAACCAAAATCCACACTTAGTGTCAATGCTCCAAAATGTGTTCACCAATTATGACAAACGTATCACACTAATAAAGGATGTTGTTAATGTGGGAAAATATGAGAGGGGTTGGGAGAGGGGCATCATAAGGGAATCCTCTATATTTTTTATGTAATATTTATGTAATCTAAGTATCTTTTAAAAAAAATAAAACTATATTTTAGAAAAACCTCCCCCAAAACAAAGCCAAAATAAAATAAAATAATAAAAAATAAAAATGTCATCATTGTTATTCAGCATTGTGCTAGAGGTTCTAGCTACAGCAGTTAGGCTAGATAAAGAATTAAAAAGAACCCAAAAAAGAAAGGAAGAAGTAAAACTTTCACTATTTGCTGATGATATGATCCTATATCTAGAATCTCCTGAAAAATCCACAACAAAGTTACTAGAACTGATAGATGAGTTCAGTAAAATGGAGGAATACAAGATTAATATGCAAAAATCAATAGCATTTCTATACATTACTGATGTGTAATCTGAGGAGGATATCAGAAAAAAAATTTCCATTTATAATAGCAACCAAAAAAATCAAATGTTTAGGAATAAACTTAACTGAGGGCATAAAGGACCTGTATTCAGAAAACTACAAAACATTGTTAAAAGACACCGAAGAAGACTTAAATAAATGGAAAGACATTCCATGTTCATGGATTGGAAGACTAAATACCATTAAGATGTCAATATTACTCAAACTGATTTACAGATTCAATGCAATCCCAATAAAATCTCAATAGCCATTTTTACAGAAATGGAAAAACCAATTATCAAATTTATTTGGAAGGGTAAGGGGCCTTGAATAGCCAAAAAGATCTTTAAAAAGAAGAGCGAAGTTGGAGGACTCTCACTTCCGGACTTTATAGCATATTACTTTAGCTACAGTCATAAAAACAGCATGGTACTGGCATAAAGACAGACACATTGGCCAATGGAACTGAACTGAGAACTCAGACATAAACCATCACAGTCAAGTGATTTTTACAAGGCAGTCAAGTTCTCCAAGCTGGTCCAGATCAGTCTATTTAACAAATGGTTTTGGGAGAGCTGGATATCTATATCTAAAAGAAAGAAAGAGGACCCTTATCTCACACCTTAAACAAAAATTAACTCAAAATGGATCAAGCACCTAAATATAAAAGTGATAACCATAAAACTCCTAGAAGAATGTTGGAAAACATCTTCAAGATCTTGTGGTAGGTGGTAGTTTCTTAAACTTTACAACCAAAACGCAAGCATCAAAAGAAAAAATAGAAAAATGGGACCTCCTCAAAATTCAACACTTTTGCACCTTAAAAGACTTTGTCAAAAGGGTGAAAATGCAGCTGATTCAATGGGGATAAAATATTGGCCAATCACAAAACCGATAAGGATTTAATATCCATGATACACAAAGAGATCATACAACTCAACAATAAAATGACAGACTACCTGACTGAAAACTGGGCAAAAGACTTGAAAAGACAATTGTCCAAGCAAACACAAATGGCAAAGAAACACATGAAAAAATGTTTAACATCACTAGTGATTAGGGAAATGCAAATCAAAACTACAATGAAATATCATTTCACAACTATAGGTCTGGCCACTATTAAAAAGCTGGAAAACTGAAAATGTTGGAGAGGATGTGGAGTGATAGGAATGCTTATTCACTGTTGGGAATGTACAATGGTACAGATACTGCAAACTGTTTGGCAGTTCCTAAGGAAGTTGAGTATAGAATTGCCATGTGACCCAGCAATACCATTACTAGGTATATACCCAGAAGAACTGAGAGCAGTGACATGTACAGACAATGGCACACCAATGTTCATAACGGTGTTATTCACGATTGCCAAAATTGGAAACAACCAAGGTGTCCATCAATTGATGAATGTATAAACAAATTGTGGTATATACACATGATGGAATGTTATGCAGCAGTAAGAAGAAATGAAGTTTTGAAGCATATGACAACATGGATAAACCTGGAGGACGTTATGTTGAGTGAAGCAATCTAGACACAAAAGGACAAATACTGTATGATTGCACTGTTATGAACTAAACATATTGTGTAAACTTGTGGGGTTAATAATTAGAATATAGGTCACCAGAAAATAGAAGGAGGGTAGAGAATGGAAAGCTGAGGGTTAATCTGTGCAGAATTAGTAATAAACATTATTTGTAAATTTTTGGAAATTAATAGAAATGGTGGAAGCATATAATGCTGTTTGTAACTAGCAGAGCTATATATGGGTATGACATTGGTTGAAAGGAAAAGTCTAAGTTCTTGTATATTACTAGAAGGAAAGCTAAAACTGTAACATGGGACTGTATAAGATAGTATGTTTTTAAGTTGGGAAGTATAAGACCTTCAACTTTGTTTTTCTTTTTCAAGATTGTTTTAGCTATTCAAGACCTCTTGCTATTTCATATGAATTTGGGGCATTCCCTCTCTTTTTAAAAGTTAACTATAGATTATAGAACATGCATTAAAAATCACTGAAATATTTAATTTCCATTTTCAGCCTGTTTGGTTGGCTTCTTTCTAGCTGCACAATTTTTCTTCTTCCTACTTAGAGTTTTCCTGGGATGGTCCAGCCCACCCTTCCTTCTGAACTACCCTTTTCAACTGTGACTTTCCTAATAATTGTCTATGTATTCTTTCTTACCTGACTTTTGCCTCATATTTAGTTTGTTAAAACTCAAATGTGCATCAAGTTAACAAAACTTTATTGATGGGAGTCTTTACAGGTAATAAAATAAAAATAATGCACAGGTTCTGCCTTTGAGAAGCATATTAGGTTTGACAGATCTAAGATGACAATCTAAGTCATGAATGGAATGCTTAATAAAGTACTGCACAACAAATTGGATTAAATCTTTACATTCTGTGCTGTTTTCTTGTTTTTAAAATTAAATTGGTAAACCCATTTATTAAGTTAGTAACTTAAATGTTGATTATCTGCTGTAATTTTGTCTGTTTGTAATGTTTTTAGCAAGACTTTCAAAGTTATAGCATGAGAAAAATCTTTTGGTGTTTTTCCAGTGACTAAGGTCATTGTTCTCTAAACTGTGATATGCCCAGAATCAACATGATCTAAAAACAAGAATTTAGCTTCTTTTAGCTATAGGTTTTACTTTCTGTATGTCTCTAGCATATTTTTGCCCTTATTTGAGATACAAGTAAATTAAGAAGAAAGGTCAAAAAGTGCTGTTTTGCATTTATTAACATGAGTAACTAGAATATCGTTTCTTTAAATAACAGTATTTCACATTTGTGTTGCAGAGATCTGATACTATGCTCTACAGCTTTCCTTTGTGAGGAGAACATGATAAGAACTTTTTAAAACCATTTTTATAAACTATGTAGGCAAAAATTGAACAGTCACTTCTATAAAACAAAGATATGTGGCTCAATGATTTATCACAAAGTGGGTTTCTATATAATCACTACCCATGTCAAGAAATAAAACATGACCTGCAATGCCGAAATGGCCCTGCCCAGTCTCTAACTCCTGTTGCTTCCTTCAAAAATAATCACTACCCTGATATTTATACAATCACCTTTCATTTGTCTTCAAAGTTTTCCCACATAAGCATATATCCTACACCCTGTGATTTCATTTATTTTTGCATTTTATGTAAATAGAATCAAACAGCACTTATTCTTTAGCATTTAGCTACTTTTGATTAAAATTATTTTTGTGCAACTAATTCACAAGTTGTGAGCAGCTCTAGTTTGTTCTTTTTAATTGCTGGATAGTATTCCATTGCATCACTATATGGCAATTTATTTATCCATTTTACTATTGGTACATATTTAAGTGGTGTAGCAGTTTGGCATTGTTTTTGAATTCCAAAAATAGTTATTGGATTGCTTGTAAACTGGTCTGTCAGAGGTATCACTTTTAATTGATTAAATTATGATTAGTACTTTGAATGGGCTATGTCAGTAGGGCATTGAGTCCCCACCCCTTGGTGAGCAGGGTCACACAGAGAAAAGACATGGCAAAGGACAGAGTAGGGAGTTTTGAGCTGGAGCTGCTGAAGTGAACATGCAGGAGAAGAACACAGAGGAATAGTTACAGCTCCTCAGATGTGGCAGAGCCATTTGCTTGATAGTCTACAGCTGGTCTTGTGGAAAGAGCACAGCAGCTGAACCTGGAGAGAAATGGAGCCCCGGGAAGAGGGGAACCCAAGAAGCCTGAACTCTTGGCAGATGTTGGCAGGGATCTTGCTCCAATATGTGACAATAGACTTTGGTGAGGGAAGTAACTTATGCTTTATGGCCTGGTAACTGTAAGCATCTACCTCAAATAAATACCCTTTATAAAAGTCAACAGATTTCTGGTATTTTTCATCAGCACCCCTTTGGCTGACTAATACAGGTGGTTTCCAGATGCTTTTTTTATGCTCTATTGAGATGTTCAGACAATTTTTCTTTTTCATTTAATTACTATCGGGAACACATTGCTTGTCTTAAATATTAAATCTCCATTTGAATAATTGATTAAACCCAAATTGGTTGTGATGCATTACCATGTTTTTATTTGCTATATTCTGTTTGCTGACATTTTTGTGTTTAATTAGTGTAACTTTACTTTCTTAAAATAAGGTTTTGTAGCAAGGTTGTGTTTTCCTCAAGAAAAGAATTGGAGAATAGTTACATTTTTACTCTTCTGGGAAAAGTATGAGAGGATTGGCATAATTTTGTCCCCAAAAGTTTGGTGGAATTCAACAATGAAGACATCAGGTCTTTGGCAGCATTTTTTAGTCCATCCTTCCTTCCTTCCTTCCTTCCTCCCTCCCTCCCTCCCTCCCTCCCTCCCTTCCTTCCTTCCTTCCTTCCTTCCTTCCTTCCTTCCTTCCTTCCTTCCTTCCTCTTTCTCTCTTTCTCTCTTCTCTTTCTTTCTCTCTCTCTCTGTCTTTCTTTCTTTCTCTCTCTCTCTCTTTCAGCATTTAATTATGGATTCAATTTTTTTCTATTTCTTCTTGTGTCAGTTTTGTTATTTCAAGGAATTTATACAATCCATTTACATTTTAAAATTTACATTTAGAAATCATCAAAATAAACATATTCATAAAATTCCTTTAGTTCTTTTTAAAGTATATAGGATCTGTTACCTTTTTCCTCTCTGGCATTGATAAATGTTACCTTCCAATAGTCTCTCTTTCTCCCTCTCTTTCATTTTGATCAGTCTTATCATAGATATTTCCATGTTTTTATTATGTCCAGAGAATATACTTTGCATTGTTGTTCCTCTCTATTTTATATATTTTTCTAATTCATTATTTTGTGCCCATTATTTTTTTCTTTTTTCTTTCTTTGTGCTTAATTTACAATTTTGTTTCTAAATTTCTGAGGTAGGTAGTTAATCTTGACTTACAGCTTCTTTCTTTTCTAATATATGTATTTTAGGCTATAAATATCCCATTAGGCAAAAGTGTTAATTGCATCCTGAGATATGTGATAATATTTTTCTTTCAGTTGAAAATATTTCCCAATTTCTATTCTTAATTTTTCTCTGACTTATGGATTAATTACAAGTAATTACTTTAAAATTTTCAAACATAAGGATATTTTCTAGTTATCATTTTGTTATTGATTTCTAATATAATTGTTTCACAGAGAATATTTGCTGTATGGTTTTAGTTCTTTGTAATTTGTGATGATCTGCTTTATGACTCATTCTACAGTCAATTTTTGAAATTGTTCCATATATGCATACACACACACACACACACACACTTTGCAGTTTTTGGGTATGTGGTCTACATATTGCTGAGCTCCATTTCGCGAATCTTGATTTTGAAAACTTTAACATGCTTACTGCTTTTTTTAAGTCTGTTTGTTCTTTTGGTTACTGAGAGTGGTGTTTAAACCAGCCACTAGGATTGTGGATTTGTATTTTTTCCCTTTTAATTTTGCCCATTTTTCTATGTATTTTGAGGATGTTTCGTTAGGTACATTTCAATTTAGAATTCTGGGTAAATTGAACCCAATAATATTATGCTATTTGAATTTTTCTTCCCTTAAAGTCTTCCTTGTGTTCTCCTTTTGGTCAATGTGTACATGATATATCTTTCTGCATCCTTGCTTTGAAAATTTTCTGTATTTATTATATTTCTATTATGTCTTTATGTTAGCATATAGTTGGGGCTTATATTTTATATAGTAAAAAAATATTTCCTTTTAATTGCAGCATTGAGTACATTTATTGCTGATATATTTAAGTTTAAATATATATTTTATTAAACTCTATTTGTTTTGATGCTTTACGTTTTCATATGCTATAGACATGTCATTTTTGGTAATATTATTTTTTATTTTCACCTTTAGTTCTCTATTACTTTGAAAGCCTTATACTCTCTCACTCATTATTAGAAGTTAGCTTAGAGATTATTTGCTGATTTGTTAAGCTTATCAAAAATGTATTAATAGGTATTCTTACTCTCTTTTCAGGCAATGCAAGACACATGGGGTACTTTAAATCCCTTTCCTCCTCCTGATTTGATGCTATTGCTGAAATGTATTTTAATTCCAAATATATAATTAAACACAAAAATAAAATATTGTCATTTTATTACAGTTAATATTAATTTATATCTGGTTATGCTTTTTATTTCTTTCTGCAGTTCTGACTTTCCATTTGGCATTAGTTTCCTTTTGTCTGAAAATACCCTTTAGGATTTTCTTTGTTCAGGGTTGCTGGTCATGAATTTTCTTAATCATAGTCTGCATAAAAAACTGGATAATTAACTTTTATTTTTATAGGATAATTTTTGCTAGATATAAAAGTCTAGGTTGGCAGTTACTTTTTTGCAACACATTAAAAAAAAGTTATACCATTGCCCTCTGGCTCCTATTGTTTTTACTGGGAAATTAGTTGCTTATCCTACTGTTGTTATTTTGGAGGGAAATTTTTCCCTCTAGATTTTTAAAAATATATTTTCTCTTTATCTCTTGTTTTCAGCAGTTGTGTCATGATATATCTGGGTGTGGATTTCTTTTTATTTATTATAATTACAACTTATAGAGTTTCTTGAATTTTTTGACATCTTCCAGCAACATTGGAAAGGTTTTAGCCATCATTCTTCAAACTTCTTCTGCCTCTCTCACTTTCTCTTTCTCTCATTTCTATCTCTGACTCTTTCTACAACCATCCTTCCCTCCCTCCTTTTTTTGGCAGTCTAATTATATATGGATTAGCCTCTGTTGCTCTGTTCTATTTCCTATTCTCTTGTTTGTCTGGCTCCATTATTAAAACTTTAGTCTACCCTTCCTTCTAATTCACTGATTATCTCTTCAGTTTTTTTCCCCAACATTAAACCCATCCCATAAAGTTTCTAATTTTGTTTATATATTGCTCAATTCTAGTCTTTTAATTTCCTTCCCTTCTCTTCCCTTCTTTTCCCTTCCTTTCCTTTCTTTGATTTTCTCCTTCTCCTTATCCCCCCCTTCCTCTCCCTCTCCCTTCTCTTCTGTTTTAAGTTTAACCCTCCTCTAAATTTCTGTTGCATTTTGTGCATGTAGTCTTGTCTCCTCATTGACCTTTTATTTTCGCCTGTTACTTCATGTGAAAATTATTAGTGGAAATAATTTAAGATTGTACAATTTTCTCTTTGTTTAAAATGCTATACATTTTCTTTTCCTGGGAGTCCTAGAACTATGGTATAATCTTAATCACATTTCTAGGATTAAGATGATTTGAAGTTGATTTGAAGAGTCTTAAAGTGTAGGGGAATTTTATATTTTGCCTAAATGAAACTGTAGGAAATCTGAGGAGAAGAATGGGACGAGCCTTGTCACACATTTGGCAGGGCAGGATGGTAGAAGCAGAGATTTGGGATTTTAGTCATGGTGGTGGTTGTGAGATACAGACATTCTGTGGAGATATCACTGTGTTTCACTGAGGTCCACAGGAAATGGGGTGGGGACATAGGGAAAGAACACAACCATTTTGTCATCTTAAGATGTCATCTTAAGAAGTTTGGCATTCACAGACTTGTCCCTGGACTATTCCTGTTGGGAGCTTTGCAAAAATGACAGCATGATGAATTAAAACTTTCATTAAAACCTTGGTAGATAAATAACAATGTCCAATGTTGACCATCTTCTCATATATTGTATAGAAGCCAAGGTATGGCATCAAGTGGGGATTTATTCCCTAAATTATGACTAGGGAATCTGCATGTAAGAATATTCAGAGTATCTCTTTTTTTTCTAATTTTTAAAATATAATGCACTTTATTTTTTACAGAAGTTTTAGATTACAGAAAAGTTACATCAAAAGTATGAGGGATTCCCATATATCTCGACCCCACCCCTCACATCTTCCCCTATTAATCACATCTTTCAGTTGTGTGGTACATTTCTTACAATTGATGAATAAATATTGAAGCATTGCTACTGACCAAGGTCTATAGTTTACAATGTGGTTTACACTTAATTCCAATGCCCCAAAAATGCCCTATTCTCTACCCATTTTTGCCTCTCCCTTTCTTCAGAACCTCTGATAACCACTATCTTTATGACAATATTACATGTTCTTCCATTACTACAATATTGATAAATTTACTTTGTCCTTGGTTGCATTCTTCCCTTATGTTTGTTCACTCCTAAACCTTGAGGATTTGGGGATGGTGATGCCCACTCTGCCTCAGGTTGAGAAGGGGCAGTGGAAGGAACTGTTTAGCATGAAGTTGTAGATACTGTTTATTTTTTGGGATGGGGGTTGTCCATCATAATCATTTGTTAGTTGTTCTTGGCAAGTCAGATGATCTGGAGAATAGGTGTTGGCCACAACTCTTCTGAGATTCAGGGCTCAACCTGCATATGAACAGACTGAAGATTTATGTCTCTGAGACATATCTTTAATAGGTATAGTGTTAATTATGGGCTCAAGTAAATGGGCTAGAAGAATAATGTTTAGGGAAATTATAAATGAATCTAACACTGTTACATGGGGGAAATACGTTGTCATATATTTCAAGGTAAGGCTCACCAACAGGGAGCTGATTTGAAAGGATTGTGTGCCTTGCCTATAGTGTCTGGAAGGCTCTAGAACCCTCAGGAGCACACCTATTTGAGGCTTTGTTCACAGTGGCAGTTAGTGAGATCTGCCTGAGACTTCCATTAGCAAAACCTTTGGAATGACCTCTTGGCTCATTTTGAAATCTCTTAGCTATAAAAACCCATTTGTATTTGATGTTTCTCCCTTTTGGTCAAGGTCTTTTTTCAAATGCATCACTGGTTGGTGCTTGGTATTAAGCCCTTGATGCAAAGGAGGCTTATTCCCAGGAGTCATGTCCCACGCCGGAGTGGGGGAAGGTAGTGTTTTTGTTTGCTGAGTCTGACTTGGAGAAAGGTCACATCTGAGTAACAAAGAGGTTTTCAGGAAGTACTCTTAGGCAATAGTTATTATTAGGCTAAGTTTTCATTTTATGAGAATAATGTTCATAGTTACATGCGTTAATATTTAGGGCTTGGCATATTGGTTTGTTTTCTTTTATTAGGTACTGCCTCTGTGCTCGAGAGATTCTTGTCCCTCTATTTGAAAACATAGCAGGACTCTCCAGGATGGGAGTTTAAATTTTGTTGTTCATTGTGTGGGTCTGCACCCATTAAGATAACACTCTTCCCGCAGGAGGAGTGCAGCCTGTCATTCCCTACTCCGCCATATTGGATCTCTGCTTTCTATATATCAAAAAGGAAATTGTGGCTTTTGCGGGGCTTACAATCAATTGACAAATTAATTAATGTTTAGGTAGGAAATAGAAAAAAGGAAATATTATATTCAGTTAATATGCATATATTCAATTAGGAAATCTTATCAGGATCTTCTATATTTCTTAATTTGTTATTGTTTGTCCTTTTATTATGTCAGGGTGATAAAACAAGATTCTATTTGGTGTTTTTAATTAGTTTGCATTATTTTTACATATTGTTTAATCTCCTGGTCCTAACCCTTCAAATATTTGTTTATATCTTTTTTTTTTTTTTTTTAAGATTTTATTTATTTATTCATTTACCCTCCCCTTGCTGCTTGTGCTCGCTGGGTCAGCTAACCACGCCGTGTGGGTGGGCTTGCCTTCACCAGGAGGCCCCGGGAACCGAACCCGGGGCCTCCCATATAGTAAACGGGAGCCCTACTGATTGAGCCACAGCCGCTTCCCTGTTAATATCTTTTTAAATTCATTTATGAATCTATTTCTTATTTCTACATCTGTAATTCAGGATTGTATGATATGAATGGTGACATTAAAATCTCTCAGATTTTATATACCTTACCAGCTTTCCTAAATAATTGTATAAATCTAGTTTCTTTGAACACTGAATTTCTGGGTTATTTGAAAGAACTTATAGAATGAAATATACTCCAAATTGGGTCACCTTGTAGTTCCTCAGCTGTGTACACTAGATTATCTCACTTTCACTTTTCTTAAACTTGAGATCCCTCCAGATTTCCAAATAGCATCCTTCTCAATATCTCAGAAACTTGAAAACTTAGAATTTAGAAGGTGCTGGACCAGCTGAATGGCACAATATTCAGTGAAGTAGGAGTTTGTTTGTGAGTGTGGCTCAAATACCCCAGCGACCCCCAGATTGATGATGATGGATTTGGTTGACCTGGATGATAAATAAAGTATTCAGGTATTCCAGCCCACTTGAACTCTCTGGAAAATTTGACAATATTGACTATCCTATTCCTCTTGAAACTTTTTTATTCTTTAAATTCTATTTTATCCTGGTTTCCTTGATAATTTACTCTTGATTCATCTCCCAACTTCTTAAATCCATAATATTTTTAACTCTTATTTACCAGGTATTATTTCTTTAACTACTGTCTAAACCTAATGTCTCTTGTATTTTGTCATTATATTTATCATTTTTAGTTTTTTCTTATATGGATTTTGCAATATTATCTTGTCCCCTTATTTTCCATGTATCTCTATTTTGACACCCCTTTCCCTCATCTACTATGATTATCTCCTTAGAGATAGTTTCATGCTTTTAAATCTTCCAAAATGCCATCAGTTTCCCCATAGTCTGCAAAATAAATTCCAAAAATTTTGATCTGGAAATCAAAGAAAAAATTTTTTTCAGGAGCCAGCCTACCATTAGTGTTTCATTTCTGAACATTTTCTAAACTCCTTAAACCACCAGCATTCATGAAGCTCATTCACATGCTTTCAAAATTTCCTGGTTTAGAGTGCAGCTAGTTCATTTCTGGAGTTCAGTGTCTTTCTCTGACTGTTGAAAATCACATCCATATGCTTTGAAATGGTTACAATGGTAAATATTACATTATGACTATTTTACCACAATCAAAACAAATATCTATTCTTTGAGGCCCAAATCAGATATATCCATCACAGAGAATCTTTCCCAATCTCCACTACTTCACCTTGTCCTACAATCACCTTGACCCCTCTGCTCCCATAGCACATTGTATGTGTTCTAAAATAGCTGTATTTTTCTCCATGTTATATTGTGTTTGTTTAAACATCTGTTGTCTTCAGAAGAATACATGTTGCCTGTGTGTTGCTTGGACTCTCATGGTATCTAGAATGTTATTTAGAAAAGAATACCTGGATAAGGTCAGGTCTATGGTGCATGAATTGGATGGTAGAATCATCAAAGAGGTGCTAAACTGCTTGAAATACAGAATAAATGGAAAACGTGTTGGTAGAGGACAGAGAGAGAGAGAGAGAAAAAAAGAGTCAGATTCTTGGTAGGTAAGAATCTGAAATCATGGGGCTTTCTCCAAGATAGAATTCTAAGTGCACCTAAGCCAGTGGTATTCCAATCTCAAAAGAAAGATGATCTTTCATTTTATTTGGCATTCTCTACAAATCAGTAACATAAACAATGATTTATTAAATTAAAAAATATATTATTTGAAACAATGGCAGAACTCAAATTTGGGTCTGCCTATGTAAAATCAAAGCTGGGATGTGATTCTTGAATACTAATTTCACAAACGTGGACATAACACTGAGAAAAACATATTAACTCTGGTCCAAGCTTTTCTGGGGTAGGTTGCCTTAAAATTGTAGGACAAATACATAAATTGGGTAAACAGAGCTGGAATGCTTGTTTGGCACTGCTAGGAAAGGATGGCTTTTGCTTATGTGCCATTGATTAAAGAATGTTTCTTCTCTCTGTGGTAAGGACATTCAAGTTCAATATAAAATGCAAGGCTGGGTGTGAAGAGGGGAAGGGATACTTTATTTATCATCCAGGTCAATAAAATTCATCATCAATCCTGGGTGTCACTGGGGTGTTTATCCTAAATCTAGATGGCCCTCACATCTGTAACTAAGCAGTTTACAAACTTCCAAATATTTGTTCTCAGAAGATCTTGTGTTACACCCTAGCTAACCATCCCAATATTACTATTTAATTATGGATAAGATGACCCTTTCTCTTTTCCTTAAATGCTGTCATTGATAACTCATTCCTCCATCTCTAAAGTTGGAAACCAACATACATTGTAAGTTCTTCATGGACTTAAGTACAATAGTCAGCAAAATTAAGACTTACTTCAGCTTTCTAGCTCTGGCTATTAATGGAAGAAACAATATTTTCATTCTTTATTAACTCTACTCAAGTAGTCTCTCCAGTAAATACACAGATTGTTTTGTAAATATAGTTCATCAAGGAGTACACTCACCTATGCACTTTAATGTCACAATTAAGTGATATTTTCTAAAAAACTGGAATTGTTGATAAATATGTATGACATTTGGTTCAACTCCTTTATATGTTTCAAAGTGTCATCTTTCTAACAGACCTCTTATGGTCTTTTCATAGAGTCTACACTCTGAGATGATATTATTGCCTTGTTCTTGAAGGTGACGTTTTCTTGTTTTCTTGATTGACTCAAATGTTCAAAGTTTTGACAAGAGCTAAGCCCTTTGAAAATATGCCTTGCTTATTAAAAACCATTGGGTCATGAGAAACATGAATATGGAAACTGTAATCAACAAGTTGATTGGTTCATATGGTTGCCCATGTAAAGCCACTTTAAGCTATAGGCTGACATACATATATCATTAGTTCTCTAAAACACATAGAAAAAGATAACACATTTCAGGCTGGTCTTCAAATCAGTCTCTCAATACATGCACTCATCTGTTGCTTTTATTATTATTATTTTATATATGTATATATTTATTTTTTTGTTGCTTTTATTTTTTAAGGAAAAATATTGCATTGATAAAATCAGGCCTAGAAACTTACAGTGTGCAGATGAGTGTGACCTTATTTACTGATTAACGTCTGCATGTATGTATATTTACATTTAAGCTATAGATGAGCCTCACATATTTGAGCACAGTTATGTTTGTAAATTCAGCTGAGAAGAGCAAACATATCATTAGCTCTTCAAGTATGTGATTATATGGTCTTAGCATGGCTCATGGTAAAACACAACATTTCATATGAACACTAGATATTCAGAGAGAGTAATGTGTAAAAGACATTTTTCTGTAATTGGTCCCAGGGCAAAGGGCTGATCACTTGTATAAAAGCTTCTAGATATACATTTTGTCTGGCTTCTAATTAGTGAAACAAAAAAGAGTTGAACTTTGGAAATTGTGTTGAATCTGAGATCTTTTTTTTTTTTTAAGGAAATAATCACTTTGCCCTTGAACTCCAAAAGGCCCTGAAATCAACTGATTCTCTTCTTAAGCTCCTTAACAAGCATGGGGATTAGAGGCAAGCAGTGTAGAATGGTTCATATTAGATATAAATGATAATGGACAATAGAGATTCACCTATGAATAAAGTACAGGCACCCTGGGCAAGTTCCTTTCACTGAATTAATTTTTTTTATAAGATATTGTGATTCCCCTGTTGCAACACCATGCAAAATGCAGATAAATGATAAGATAAATGATTCTCTTTCCTGGAGAGAATGAACTGAAATTTGGAGTTCCACATAAGAATGGTTCTTAATAAAAATGCTATAAGCGGTAAAGTGTTAAATTAATTAAATCAAATTTATCAAGAGAACAAAATATTAAAATGACTGCTTAAGAATTTATTTATGTCTTTATTAAAATAAATTGATGCAACTCATCATTTCAATCACTCCATTTTTCTAAAGAAAGAAAATTATGAATGAAAATAAAATCACCACAAGCCTCCCCATTTCAAGCTCAGGATCTTGTGCATGTCCTAAAATCAGTTCCTAACTGTATCAAAAAGTAAATACTACCTCCAAGTGATTTGCTTTTCACTTGATTCGTTTTAGTCAAGGTTCTCCTGATCTGTGTGTATAATTCTTTTACAGACTGTTGATCCCATTCTCACCCCTTAAATGAAGAGTTTGACTTAGTGCCATTCACCTTGAAAGAAGGCACATTCTGCACACAGTCTGAAGATGCAGAGTGAATTACCTCTCCCTCCACCATCTCCACCCTCAAGAAAAGAATAAAGTGTAATGGAGCAAGAAGGTGGGTGGGGAGAGGGAAGGAAGGAGAAGTGAAATACAATAGGTTTGGGAAAAGGGATATAGCCTTTATGATTAATTTTAAAGTTCTGAGCTCACATACATTAAATTTTATTCTGTCTTCCTGCAATTTGGATGACAATGGATGGACTTTATCATATCTGGTTTGCAGCAAGAGTCTCATATTAAGTGATAATAAGTATCAGGAATGAAAACACTCTTAAATTTTCTGCTTTATTAAAAATCTTCAAACTTCTGCTGAGCATTGGAAGACACCAGGATGCTTTAGAACTTGCCATTTCGTGTATTTCTTTGACCTCTCTCACTTCACAGATCTGTTTCCCACATCTTACATAATTATTCTTTTTAAAAGCTCTTCAAGTTTAATTAATATATAGATGGATGGATATCTTCATCACTCCAAAGTGAATCTGAAGTTGATTGCTAGCCTTTTTTTGTTGCTGTTATGGAAGCTTCTAGTTTACAGAAGGTCAATTGCAGTCAGATGTTCAAACAATATGTATTGAACACATGCTATGATTCAAGATGAGGATGTAAAGTTGAATAAGACACAGTCACTGGTCTTGAGAATGTCACTGACTAAGGAAATAGACCAAGTGACAGGCAGGTATCAAGGCCTGACATAGTGGACAGTGGAAAAAGAGATTTGGGGAAAGGTGATGAAGGGCATTTTTAATCATGACAGAAGTGGAAAGGGCCATGGCAAACTGGGAGGGGATACTATGTGAAAGGCAGTAGTCAATATTCAGCTCCAGAAGATCGTTGTTATGTAAGAATCCTAGGCAACTTTATCGGATCATCTGTTATTATGGAAGACTTAGTGAGTCTTTATTTTATGAGAAATTGTCCAGTGATGTCATGATGGTAAAAAAAAAAAAAAAAAAACATCTTTTCCAAAAGATGCTTTTTGGCTTTTGTTTTATCATTTGTCCCTCACTTCAGTTTAATCTCATCATATCATTGTTTGATGATATGATATGAATAGCAATGTTCTCAAATCAATTTAGAGTACATTAATTCCCCATTATCAGTGATTTCTCCAACAATGGTGTCATTTTATGTTTGAGTAGGGATGTTTCCAGTTTATTAGTCAGAATAGGCTAGGATATACTGTAATAACAATTGACCCATAATCTCACTCTCAACACATATTCATCATAAGTAGGGTATAACTGTGCTGCAGGTTGTCTTTTCTCTGCAGCTCAGGCTGAAAGACAAACCTCTACCTGGAATATTGAGTGTCATTGAGGCCAAGAGAAAAGAAGCTTCTCCTTAAAATTGATATCCAACTGTTCAATATGCATTTCATTGGCCAAAGAAAGTCATTTGGCCCTGAGGTGGGGGAGTATAATGCTCCCCTAGTAAGGTGGGAGGAAGCAGACATTTATAAATAAAAATATTACTGAAAACAGATTTTCAATCAAATTAGTATAATTGGGGAAGGGTCATTTTGGGGTAGCTGCTATTTAGGTTCCTGGACGGAAAGGCTTTAATGCCTTTGATGCTGACTTCTTTTGTTTTAGGAAACTCGCCAGGTGTGGCTATTTGGTTAAGAGAATAAAAGCAAACTTCTAGTCATCTTTCTAGGAGAAAATAACAAGGTTACCTTAAATTTGAATGCAGTTGTTACATGGATTGCAAGGTGACTTGAGAGGTGAAAAATAGTCCCAAAGAGAGAGGTAATACCCTTTGCATGGAGTTATTTAAAAACAAAGTACCTCAGATTAGGAGTTGGCAGCTGTAGCTCACAGAGAAAACCTGGCCAGCAACCTATTTTTATTAATAAAGATTAATTGGAACATTGCCATGGCCATTTATTTACAGATCGTCTGTGGCTGCTTTCATGCTGCAGTGGCAGAGTTGAATTGTTGTGACAGAGATTGCAAGGCATGCAAAACCAATAATCTGGCCTTTACAGAAAAGATTTTTTGACCCCTGACTTAGGTTAAAGGTTATTATGATCATTATCTGAGCCATGAATGTATTCATTCATTAAATAATTGCATGCATATATTTACTATTATATGTTTGATTCTGTGCAAGATGCTGGGGTGTATTGATGAGCAAAATAGAGTCCTGCCTTCAAGCAAATATTATCCTAGTGGGAAAAACAGTCCTTAAATAAATTATCCCTTGAATTAACTGAAAATTTCATATTAAATAATGTGAGGTAAAGCATAAGAGCAAAATCATAGAACAAAAGGAAACAAATTTAGATAGGAAGGTCAACCATGTCTTCCCAAAAGATATGATACTAGAGCTGAGATTTAATTTGAGCTAACTGAGTTAACTAAGTGAAAAGAAAAGCACATGGAAAGATCCTGGGGGAGAGGGAGAATGCCACATAGAAGGAAATGAAAGACATTCCATATTCTTAGCAAGAAAGCATGGACTATATTGGTATTAATGTAGATGAAGAAAAATGGATGAGTTCTAAGAGATAGTTAGGTGGTAAATCAACAGGACCTGGCCATGGAAAGCAGGCAGACTTAAGTGAAAGATGACTTGCCCACCCAGATGGATAGTGGATGCAATAGGAACACGAAAAGAACCAGTGAAAAGGGTGTGTAAAGAGCATATGTTTATTCAAGGATGTGTTGAACATCCCAGTGGAGATGGGAATTGGGGTTTAAATCTCAGAGGAAGGTTTGAGATGATGTATAATTTGAGTTTTGTCAGCACAAATGAGAGTGGGTATTGAAAAAAATATATCAAGAGAAGGGCCTTGGGACTGAGTCTTGAGAACCTTCAACAAATAATAGTGGGTGGAAGAGGGTGAGAGGGCCAGAGCAAACCAGAGGAACATTGTTGCACAGAACCTGTGGAAGAGAGTATCTGAGGAGGAGGAAGTAGCTCTCAGATGTGCTTAAAGGGACCCCTGGCAATAAATCTCTCTCCTGACTTATCACCCTGAGAAATTACAAGTAGATGTCAATGACGACACCATGAATAAGCCACAGCAAGGAGGAGTGGGTTTTTCAGAAGACTGACTAAGCAACTTAAACAAATTAAGTTTTAAGCAGCTTCAGTTTGTGGTAATTTATTACAGCAGCCATAAGAATCTGATACTCCTACCAACCCGCATCTTTACTGAGCTAACCCCTACGTTCCTATGCCATTTCTTCAGGAAATTCCTCCCTGATATCCCTTCTCAGGTCAGATCCTACTTCCCCTTATACATTCTCAAACTACCCAGGGCTTTTCCTTTAGAGCACCTGGCAGAGTGGGAAAACAAGTATTTGTGTGATTACTTGATTACTGGGTGCTCCCATACTGCCTGTTCAGCTACATTGGGGCAAGGTCATGGTTTGTCCTTGGTACTGTGTGAATGAATGAATAAGTACTGTGGAGGTCATGGTGATGATTAATTTTGGTACTAAAGAACATGAGGGTTAGAAATGGGAGTAGAAGGAGGAAGTTTATAGTTTGTATTTTCAGACCCATTTTTGTTTTAATCCTCTGCCTTAAGCAATGGTCTCCAGAGAGAAATAATAAGCATGACAACACAGACCTCTTCCTCTCACTCCTGACAGAAAATGTACAGGTTTAGAAGTAGGGGCCTTAGAGTAGTTGCTTTCATACATACATGTTTTGAGCTGGGTTGACAGCGGTGAGGTGCAGTCCAGAGATAATAATGCTTTACCTGTCACTCTCCAACTTCAAAATTGGAAATTTGTGCTGCAAAACATAACAAACTAATCTTTGGGTGAGTAAATAAATTAAAACATCAACTTATTGTTCAATTGTTTACCAGAGATCTCAGTTGTTAGCAACAAACCAACTCTGCTTAGTTTAAACAAACAACAACAACAAAAAAACAGTTTTTAGGCTAATCTCCAGAAAACCTGGGACGGATGGAGAAGCAGGATCAGAAAATGGATGGAAGCTAAAAGAAGCCATGCAGCAGTCAGGGCTAAACTTGGAGGGATACCGCTCCTGCCCTGCTGAGCACAGATGGTGCAGCACACATTGCCACCACCCCTGGCTCTGTCTCCATTCCCTTGGGCACCACTCTTGGCACCACAGCCCTTTCTGCCCCTAGAAACTAGATGTCCATACCACTGCCTGTGCTGCGGCCAGAATGAATGAGCTTCTGCTCCTTCTGTGCTTCACCTGACCTAGGTCACGTGCCTATACCCCTGCTGCAAGGGCAGCTGGGAAAATGAGCAGCCAGTCTCTTTAGCTTCCATAATGAGAGGAAGGTTCTGCCTTCCAGCAAGGTTTAATTTTGGAAAGAACTTCAGGCAAGAATGAATTTTAAAAGAGCTATAAAGTTATCTTTGTATAAACACAATACAGTGTAGGGTCTAAACATGGGTTCTTAACTTTTTCTATTCCATGGACCCCTTTGCCAGTCAGGTGAAAGCCATGGACCCCTTCTTAAGTCCACACTATACTGTGCATTATTTAATAAATATATCACACCCTCACCAGCACGTCCCTGTAAGAATAATGTTTTTTTGAATTCCAATTCAGGCTCATGGACCCCTAATTAAGAATCCCTGGTTTAAAAGCTCCTGTTCTAAAGCCAAACAAGCTCGATTTGAATTCTTCCTCTCTGACCATGAGCAACTTATTTAACTTCTACATATAAGTAAAGTGCTGAGGCAGTGCCTGGCTCTCAAATTTTACAGATTATTTTGTAATATAAGATGTAAGCATATCTCATGCTTTGGGAGTCAGTTTTTCTTTGAGGGAGAGATTATGTTACTTCTATTATGTTGGCTTTATGGGGAATTGGCACTATTAATACACTCAAACTGGGCCCCAAGTTATTTTTAATCCTACCTGGATTTTTTTTTGTAAGCAGCACACAAAAGAGATCTATCAAGCTGCCTGATCTATGTAAGTTTATTTTTGTTAACCCAATTGTTTAATAAACCTATCCCCATTCTGGGCATGACTTTAAATACTTCATTGGCTGTAACAAAGCTGCTCTTTTTTTCCTGGCCAAAGTGGCCATATAAACTATAATTAAGCACTAATTACTCTCTCTCTTGGTCACATAAGAGAAAGCAGAGTATATTATACAACTCCCAGAATAAGCCATTGGAGGAGATTTTTGTCTTCAGAAAATATGATAAACAAAATGAAACATTGCAATGAAAACAAGTGGAAGACTACATTTTCTTTTCTTATTTTGCCTCAATTTCTGTGCTGTGGCTATTGACCCCATCCATTATTTTTATATTTTGTGAAAAATAATCGTAAGAGGAAAATAATCCTTTAATTGATGATTCAATTCTGCCCAGTGATCAAAACTGTGAGGCTCTACCTGATGGATAATGATAGAGTAGAAAGCCTGCCTCAGTTCTTTCTATCTGAGAAAGCTCAATAGTAAATTAGCCCACTGCATAAAAAGAAGTTTGAACATCATTCTTCGGTTTGCAGATATTGTGGAAAGATACAACATACATATTCACCAGAACCTTTCATTGGAGGGAACTATATGATTTGAGAGGCAGAAAAGTGCGGCTTATTTTAAAGACTCACCCACAGTCACACACACACACACACACACACACACACACATGCACACTTAACAGGGCCACCTGCACAGCCCTGCAGGCAGCTTGCAAACATCTCCGTGATTTCACCTGGCTACTTGTCAGAAAATATGTCCTGACCACAGCCGTGTGCATACTTTACGGGAGCTTAGCATAGAAAGGACGTATTTAACAGTTTATAACTGTCTTGGTGACAGCAAGTTCTAATTTAAAACTCCTGTGTAATACTTGTTAGGAAGTTTTAATATCAAAAGGGCAGCCAAGGTCTTCCATGAAAAATTTCTAGACAGTGAAAGAAACTAATCCTCTTTAGTGATGTTTAGCTTCTTTCCGTAGTAGCTGATCTTGATTTCATATTTTATATCCATGGTTTATTTATGAAATTTTCTTCTTTAAAGACCAGGAAAATAGAAAGTAAAAATGGCAATATTCTATAATAAATGTCTACAGTGAAATTCAAGTAGAATATAAAAGATACCACTAAAATTTTAGGGTGCGTTTTATTTTAAAGCTGTTTTGTTTCCTCAAGGGTCTTCTGATGGATTGTATTCTTTTCATTATGGGTAAGCATTGGAATCACCCTGGATTTGCATCCTTTATAAAAGAATCAGCACTCCCCATCTTCCCAGCTCCTTTCCTAGTAGATAAAGGGCCCTCACCCTCACACCTTCACTTTGTGCTTATGACAGTGACTTCAGGGATGTGGTCACAGGTGAGGACAAGTAGCTGCCACCCAGTTGACCAAAGGCGACTCATCTAGTTGTCTTGGTGTGGTACTGGCTTGCACAGCACAAGAATGAAGAAGTGTGATAGCTGTAAACCATAATGTAAGCCATTTACCATGGTTGGTAGCTATGTTTCAATATTTGTACATCAGTTGTAACAAATGTGCCATCCCAATATAAAATGTTATTTAAAAGAGGAGGGGGAAAAGGGGGAGGATGTTGGATATATGGGAGTCCTCCGTATTCGGTACATGACTTTTCTGGAACCTAAAACTTCTTTGAGGACAAAATGAAAAAAAAAAAAAAAAGGTAAGACAATGGGGGAATAAATGGATGAAAATGTCACTGTACATATAAGACAACAGATCTTATGGTGATAAAAGGCAAAATGTCAAAAAAAAATTAAAATTTTTTTCATTATTTTTTATTAGCCCAAATTTTTATTTTTTATATAATATAAATATAATTTTTTATTTTTTTTGTATTTTATTTATTATTTTTAAAACAATCATTATTATTTTATTTTCTTATTAATTATATTTGGCTATTTTATTGGCTTCATTTTTGAAGAAGTTTTGGATCACAGATGGAGTACAACCGTAGCAGGGGAGGATCACTGGTGCAGGGTGTCAGTGACAAGGGATACATGGGAGGAAGTTCACCTGGGCATTCATATAAGGCATATAAATGTGTTCAAATGTTCATGGGACATTGTCACAGTGGGTGGAGATTAACAAAATAACCACAGGAATATCAAATTTCCATCCTGAGGAGCTCTGCCACATTTTCTAATGGATCAGCAAGAATCCCCCAAGTACAGGGGCAGTGACTAGTGAAGGAGGATGATGCATTGATGGGCCCTTGATATTGATGACTATGCATATGAACCTTTATTTTTGACACTTAACCTAGTGTTATAGGGTGCCTAAGAGTTACCTCCTGAGAGCCTCCTTGTTGCTCAAATGTGGCCTCTCTCTAAGCTGACCTCAGCATGTAAATAATTACCTTCCCCCCAGCATAGGACATGACTCCCAGGGATAAGCCTCCCTGGCACTGAGGGGTTACTACCAAGAACCAACTAGTGATGCAAATGGAAAAAGACCTTGACCAAAAGGGGGAAAAGGTATAGACAAATGAGTTTATATGGCTAAGAGACTTCAAAGTGAGTCAAGAGGTCATTCCAGAAGTTATGCTTATGAACATCTCAGCAGGATCTCATTGACTGCCAAAGTAGATACTACCCCAAATAGTGGGGCTTCTGAGGGCTTTGGAGACATCCAGACACTATAGGCAGGGCAGATAGCTCAGGAGTTTGGTACCTTGCCAATGGGCCCTAATTTAGAATTTATGTTCCCCAGAGTGACAGAGTTGGACTTAGTTGTGGTTTCCCTACACATGGCTCTTTTGTCCTTCTATTTGAACCTGTAATTAGTACTAGAGTTGGTAGGTGTACATCCAAGAGACTTAAATCTTTGGGCTGTCCATGTGCCAGCTGGGCCCTGAATCTCAATGGAGTTACAACACCTACTCTACAGTTCATTGGTCTCATCCAGGACAACTAACATGGAGATGATGATGGGCAACTACCATACCAAGGAACTGAGAGAGTCTACAACTGCAAGCAAGAAAGTCCTATTCATCGGCCCAATGGGACTGCAGCCCTATCTCAATTAGAAGTGGAGTGGACATCATCATCCCAGAAGCCTCAGGATTGAGGAATGAACTATGGACTAAAGTAGACTTACTGGTATTCTACTGAGGACTTGTTGTCATTCTAGCAACGGAAGAAATTATATCATTGCTGTAGAGGCAGTGGCCACTGGAGGTTCTGAGGGCAGGGAGAGGGAAAAACAGGTGTAATATGGGGCATTTCTGGGACTTGGGAATTGTCCTGAATGACATTGATATGACAGATACAGGTCATTATAAATCTTGCCATAACTACAGAACTGGGTGGGAGAGAGTGTAAACTACAATGTAAACTTTAATCCATGCTTAATGACAATGCTCCAAAATGTGTTCACCAATTGCAATGAATGTACTTCACTAGTGAAGGATGTTGTTAATGTGGGAAAATGTGGGAGGTGTGGGGAGCGGGGCATATGGGATCCCCTATATTTTTTATGTGACATTTGTATAATCTAAGTATCTTAAAAAAAAAAAAGTGTGATAGCTTCTTCCATAGTTGCCTTTTTGTAAAATCGTTGTTTTTCTATACTAAGTGTACATATATCTACATATTCAGAAACACAAACTTATGTACATGTGAATATACTTGAATCTATGTGGCTATAACTTTGTGTGGGCATAACGAGACACCATTCCACCCCGTTGGGGGGTTTGGAAGAATTGTTATAATTTTTACATATACTGGTTGTTATCTACAAAGCTTATTTAGAACATGAGGGAAAAACTATGACTATTAAAAAACATAATGTATTAACTGTTCCTTTAGCAGTTTTATGACATTCTGTTTTTAAGAGTAATATATGGCTCTCTGATTTCTTTATCTATTTTAGCTGGTGCCCTGTATGCATGTCCTATATAAGCTGTCTCAAATCTTCTTTGGAAATAAGTTTGTGTATGTGGGTGGCAGGATTGCCTGAAAGAGGGGTTGTAAATAAATAATATCTGATTTTTATGGTACATTTTAATTTTTTAGACAATGCATTTGATATCACATTAGTTCAATGGATTAAAAGGGTGGCATGCATTGATAGGATTATCATTTCTTTTTCTCAAAATAATGAAAAATGGGAATAATCTTTAATAATAATGAGTTTGCATTTAAAAGCATTATTGATTTTTGTTAAGCCAAGACAGTGCATTTCTTTATAATTCATGCTTTACTAAGATTTATTAACAAATATAGTAGAAAATGGATTTTCCAGATACCTATTAGTAGGCAATTGTCAGTCCAGAAGCACGTTACCTTTAGAGGTTTGATTTAGGAGAAACCATGATGAGGCTTTCAACCAAGTCATGGGTAGTGAGCATCTGAAAAATTAAACAAGGAATCTTTTGGCTATTCTATTCACCGGCAAAAATTTCAGAAATGTGAACCATGCTTTTTGTTAAAATCCACTCATAAAGTCTTTATGGCCATGTGTTCACTATGTGGTAATGAAACTTGGGGCTCCGGAGTTTAGCAGCATCTTCTCCTTCTTTCACTTGCTCTTCTGCCCTCTCCACTTCCTTGCCTCCTTTGACCTCACAGCATGCTAATCAGGCAGTTTGTTCTCAGACTTTCCTGTGTAACAAGTCATTTAATAAGCACATTTACCATGAGTTGTAAGCAACTTCATACAGGGCCTCTCCCATGTGTGACTAAAAGATTGCAGAACCAGAGACACATCTCTTCAAATAAAGATATCACTATTGATGGGATCCCCTCACATTGTGGTACCTGAAAGCAATCATTGCCTTCTTACCTGGGCAAAATACAAATGGAGCATCTCCTGACCTAAGGCATTTTTTCCCCAGTGTTGGAAATTACAGATCATGGCATATAAATAAAAACATCTTGACCTTGTGTCTTAGGGCTTCCAAAGCCTGGACCCATCATATCTTCCCATATTATATTTCCCATTGTTTCTAATATAATATTTTCCTTCTATATAAATTGTCCTACTCCCTGCACACTGAATAGTTTCATTTCCTCCATATATCACTAAAGATGTTCTCCATCCTCAGCTGCCATTTCTTCATCTACTTCTCTGGAGTTTGTCATCCTGGATGTTCTTTGAAGCCATCCTTGGTATACATGGTAACCCTCTGTATACTGAATTTTTTCCAAACTCACTACATGCATTATTTGACACAAGTACTGTAACTCACTAACAAGGGTCTGTCCTGCTGCTTTTCTACTCCAACCTGCTGGGGTAAGTCCCACCATTTCCTCTGTAATGACTTGTATTAGTCAGCCAAAGGGGTGCTGATGCAAAATACCAGAAATCTGTTGGTTCTTATAAAAGGTATTTATTTGGGGTAAAAGTTTACAGTTAACAGGCCATAAAGTGTAAGTTACTTCCCTCACCAAAGTCTATTGCCACGTGTTGGAGCAAAATGGCTGCCAAAGTCTATGAGGGTTCAGGATTCCTGGTTCCCCTCTCTTCCTGGGGCTCTGTTTCTCTCTGGGCTCAGCTGCAGTGCTTTCTCCACAAGGCCAGCTGTAGAATATCAGGTGAGCGGCTCTATTTCTCTCCTTGAGGCCTCGGCCTGTGTTTAATGGAGACTTCTCTCCTTCCTCACGTATCTGCTTCTCCTGCGTGTTTACATCCTGGGCTCCAGGATCAAAACTTCAACATCTGAACTCCAACTCTGTCCTTTGCCATGCCTTTTATCTGTGAGTCCCCACCCACCAAGGGGTGGGGACTCAACACTCTACTGATGTGGCCCAATCAAAGCCCTAATCATAATTTAATCACACCCAGAGAAACAGACTAGTTTATAATCCAATATTATTCTTGGAATTCATAAATAATGTCAAACTGCTAAATGATCTAAGCACCTTGCTTGTGGTAAAGGATAAATACTCTTTAGGAACTGAATAATTCATTGAAGAGTCATGGGGTTGAAAAGGGAGGAGGAATTAGCATGCTTGAGCACTCACTATTTTCCAGGGAAAAAAGTTAAATATTTCACATATGTCTTTTGTTACATTCTCCTAACAACTCTGGGAATGGTAATCTTCCTCCCAATTATGTATTAGAACAATGAGGCTCCAAGTTGGGACCCTGCCTAAAGTCAACCCACTAGAGAGAAGTGGACTACACAATCCAATCAGTGTCACTGTCATGCTCACCACTGAATAACACACTTTCTAGATTAAACAATGAGTAAGACAGTGCTTTGTTCACTGTTGCTCACTTAGAGTCAATTCTGCATGGAGAGGCCAGAATAATGTTGGTTAAATTATTACCAAATAAGTTAGATGACAGCACACACAGGCACACAACCCACTAATGGCTCATATCCCGCTCAGAACAAAAAATCCCAATTTCTTAACCCAGCTTACAACTCCCGGCATTGATTGGCTTTTGAACACTCTATGACCCATGTCTTAGCTGTTTAATTTCACCTCCTCCTATGTCAGGTCTCTCAATTCCCAGCCATGGTGGCTTGGTCTTTGCCATAAGTCTTCTAACAGACCAGGATGTTACATCTTTTCTTCCTGAAATTACTCCTCCTCCAAAACTTTGTCTGACTCTCTCCTTCACTTCCTTGAGGTCTCTGTTTAAATACCATTACCTCTTCTGAGAGGACTTCTTTTACCCTCCCCATTTGTAATAGCCACTTCCAGTTTTTACTCTGTATCCCTTGCTTTTCTCCTGAAATCACTATCAGACACTATTTCGTGTAAGATTTTGATAGCTTGTTTGCTTCCCTCACTAGCACATGAGCTCTGAAGGTCAGGGACTTGGCATATCTTCTTTCCTTCTGTATCTCGAGTGCCTAGAATAGTACCTGGCATCAAGTAGCTTCTCAATAAATCATTGAATGAAATCCAGTTAACTAGCATTTCGTTAGGGACATGCAGGTATTTGAAGGCTGACTTTCTTGATGCTGAATCAGATTCTTTGTTTTCATATATTCAAGGAAGAGTGTCATGTGGGGTACACAGAAACATATTTGAATATCCAATCAAGACACAGGATCCAGGGAAGTATACCTCTGTTTAATGGAAGAAAAGTTTTGAAATGGACTGTCGATGGAAAAGCCGAAGTTCTTAGGTGGCGCTTGCATTGCTCAACCCTTTTGTATGGGGAATGGATGTCAGTGCTGATTCTACCAGGCACAAATAACTCAAAATATTAAGTAAGAAGACACATTAAAAAAAGAGAAACTAGTAGTCAATGCTCTATACCATATATATATACATATATCTTATTTAGTTCCTAGGAGATATATGTTCTCCTCCCTACTCTACAGATGAACAGCATATTCTGTGTGGCCACAGAACTTGCCCAAAGCAAGACCTTCTGAGAGTGGTAGAACTGACATTCAAACACCAGACTATCTGGCTCTGAAGGCCAGGCACAAAATTCAGGATCTGATCCAAACCTGCACATTACTATGTCAGATGCCTCCCCATTCACTTTCCCTAATGTTACACTCTCCACCTCACCCAATGGCAATACACAATGGTACACACACAACAAAGCAACCTCAAATTTAAGGAGAATGGCCAAGGATTTGAGCCTGAGGTTTCCTGGCCCAAGCACTCTCCTGCAAAGCTAGAAATATAATACCTCCTTTGGCTCTGGTAAAGCTTCAAGACAAATCTTAAACCAGATACACTCGTTTTAATCCTATTGTTACCATCTTGTGTGGTGCCAAAGTAAAGAAAAGATGTGCATTTAAAAACGGGGACTCTAAAAAGATATAAGTAGGATACACAAAACACACACTTAGAGCAATTTCCAGTGGGGTTAATGCATGAGATCTCCTAACCACACTTCCTCCTTCCCGTCTCCTCCTCCCTGTGCAGTAATAAGAAAATAAATGAACCAATAAGCAACACTCTCGTCTGTTCTCTTTTAAGAGGATAATATAACCCAAACGTTTAGTTGTTTCATTTTTTTTTTTTCTGAGGGAGGAAAGAATACCTACTGTGAGTCATACACAGGGCAGTCTCTTTACATATATTATTTCATTTGTCTTTTTCCTAACCCCTTAAGGATAGGCTACAATGACAAGGGGATACAGCTCAGAAAGATGAGTTTATTTAAGATCAAACAGCTAGTATGCAGTCCAGCTGGAATTTTGAATTAAAATATGATGATTCCAACACTGCAAATTTTCTCACTATCTTCCAATATGCAGTAAAAAATAAATAAAGATGTGTTCTATGAGTTGGGGTCGAGAAAGTTGACTTTGCAATTTATTATGATTGTAGTGGTAGCTCAGTCTGAAATTAAAAAAAAAAAAACAGAAAGGAAAGAAAAAGGCAAGGAGTAGATAGAGATGGTTGCAATTAGGGTCGTGTGGTGTCAACATGACATGTGCTGAGACGACATGTGCTTGTTGGAAGGCAGATAGTTCTGTATTTTACCTGCTGCCTGACCCACTCATGCAGGTCAGCAATAGTTGACACAATCAAGCAATAAACTGCCTGACAGGAAGTAGCATGTGTGCAGTTCTTTGCTCTCTGGCTGGGAGAGGGGACTTCCTGGTGAGCAAAGCTAACAGCAGATGAATTACTGCTTTTTACCAGCAGGAGTTCTGGACCCTTTTGTTTCTGAGGTGAAACCACCCCATACCAACTCAATCACGGCAGTGCTGTGACAGCTCTTTGTCTCCATGTTGGTGTGGAGTTTCTGAAGATAAATCTGGAAAGAGGGAGATGTGAAATGAAGGTTTATCAAAGCACATAGGAGAATAAAATCGTTGATTCTTATTTGTTGTTGTTAAAATTACCTGAGGTGAGCAATAGGGACCTGCATTGTTCAAAAAGCAGAGAACTTGGTTAACTCTATTGCATGGATTGCTACATGCCACCCTTATATTCCAGACAACCAAGCAGCTATCCCACAATGCTATTCTCCTAAATGGCCTCCTGGAATATCAAGTACATCACTGACATAAAAAATCAGAGGCATAACATGCAGCACTGAAACCACCCAGATTCAGACAGACAGCTTGAGGACATAATTTAAAGATCGACTTCTACCTCCATTTTAAAGATGGAAGCATTAAAAAATATCTATTTTCCCTTCCTGTCTTTCTTATGAAGTGGATCAGCTGGCTGCTCCTCATCTCTGGTATAAAAACCCTCCCTGTCTTGTAGGGTCAGCTTCTGAATCTGGACTTTTCAGTCCCCAACTTCTTGCAATATGCTTCACTATCCTAGAGCTTTTAAAAGCGATTTGATACCGTCATTTGCTGTGACTACCGAATCTGAGTGATTTCTTGGATTGCAGTCTGCTCCCTTCTTCATATCAAATGTAGAGATGCTAAAATGACAACCCTCAGGTCAGATATTAAAATGTACAACTCTCCTATTCCTGTAATGCTTGGTTGATAAGCCGTTATTGTTCTGAAAGCCAGTCATTGGAGTTGAAAGATAAATATTATTCCATATCTTATTGAATAAAATATATTATATCACAAGTGATGGAGACAGATTGACTCAATAAATTCTAATAGTGTATGCTGAGAAATAGTGGCAATAAAAATGCTGATGACTTGACACAGGGAGAATATTGAATGCCATTAACATGCTATTTCCTCTGCTCTGATCTCCCTGTCATGTTCTTCACACTATTAGAATCTCTGTCGGTGGATTTTTCTTTGGCTTATCGGCATGAGAAAAAATGGCATTTTTTTAGTGTTTTAAATTATCCACTACTCAAATGATTACAAAAATAATGCAGTAGCCCCAAAACACAGAAAATTAAAATAGGATTTATATTTAGCAGTATTGTCAGCCCGTACTTGGGCATGCTGTGAAAATATGAGATATCACTGAGTTCCATAGTTTAGCCTCACCACAAAGTTTTGTCCAAACTTTCCATTTTTCATAATTTTTATTAACTGAATCAACTTAGAATAACTGGCTTAGATGTCACCATTCGGACATTATGTTAAAAGGGGTCTCACATATCTTTATTTATTTATTTATTTTTCTTTTGTTCATTTTTTAAAATTTGTTTTTGTTCTCACATATCTTATTTCATATAAAACAGTAAAGTACAGGTAATGGAATTTTAAAAGTTTGTCTAAATTCCAGTTATCTTTATATATTGCTTAAGACAGATAATGAACATATTTTCTCAACCCTCTATACATGCTACCAGAATTTACCTATTAAATCACAACTCCTAAATATGTTTAGGGGGTTGAGAAATATGTTAGGTGAGTGGTAAGCAGCAGTTGAGTGAGTCCCTTAAATGCTGATGTTTCACAGGGTTCTAGTCTAAGATCCCAGACTCCAAATATTCTCAGCAGTCTTCTCTCCAGAGTTCTAGAAGAAATACTCTTATATGACATAACTCGTTGAATGTCCCACAAATATGCCAGACTCAAAATATCGCAGACTGAAATCATCTTTCCCAACAAAAACCTTTTACTCTTTGTATCACCATATAGCGAGTGATAGCACTATCTAATGTGGCCCAAGCCAAACTTTCACATCATTTTTGTCCTCTTCTTCTCCCTTACCCTCCACAAGCAAACAATTACCAAGCAATAGATTTTCTTTCATTATTATCTTTAGGAATATACCCAGTTCTCCAAACCCCAAATTTCCATCCTAGTTCCAGTCATTATCCTCTTTTCCTGTTAGTTACAATAATATCCTAACTCTCCTTCTGTCTTCCACTCTGTTCTCACACACCCAATGCTCCCCGCCCCCCATGACTTTTCACCCATTCTCCATATTGTGGCAAATCTTATATCACACCATATATCAGCAAGAATCCCTTCTATGGGTCTCCTCCATCTTCAGCAGCTTATTCCAGGGTTCATCAAAGTGTCTTTAAAGTGTTCTTGCTTTGAAAGTCAGCAAAGGGCTCTCTTTCAATTTCTACTCTAATATTCAAGTAGAATTCTACTTGAATATTAAAATTTCCTCTTTAAAGACAGAATGCTTTGGGAACCTCCAACTGTGAATTGATAGTCGAGTTCCTCCGGCATCAATGGATCTCGGGTGGTCCTTCTCAGTGAAGCTTGCCCTCACATACCTCTGTCACTTGGATGGACTCCCTGAGACACTTTAGGAGCTATAATGTGCAAGTGAATTGCTTTTATTCTTAGTCTTATTTACTCTATGTCCATACTACATTGTTGGTTAAAGAATGGAAGCCCAAAACACCGATGCTGAAATATAAATTAATAAGCTATATGAAAATATAATAATTGTGCAATGGGCTTTCATACATCTGTAAAGCTGCATTCAACCTATCATAATTTGTACATACTATAGGAAGATGTCTCATAATGCAAAAGTCAAGGTTGAAAAATGAAAGTACAGTGACAAATATCCTATTTATCTTTTCTTTCTATTTGGATTTTAATTTATTGGTAAATAAATAGTTTACCTGCACCTATAATATTTTATTCGTGAAAAGTGTCTGTCAGTAGCAGCTTTAGCTCATAATTTAGAAGTAAAATATGATATTTATAAAACAAATTACTGTGTGTGTCTGTATGTGTGTGAGAGAGAGAAAAAGAGAGAGAGAGAAAAAGAGAGAGAGAGAGAGAAGGGGAAGGAGAAGGGGAAGGGGAGGGGAGAGGAGGGGACGGGAAAGGAAGGAAACAGAGAGGGTTGAGAAAATGCATGAGGTTAGTGGGACATACTGCAGCCCCACTGTTAACTGATCCTCATCGTCTCCCTTTTCTACTACCCAGTCTAGATTCCTCTCATCCTAAGATGACCCCATCTGCTGGTCTAGGTGGCTTACATGAGGATGGGAAGCAGTGGCTGAAATCCTCCTTCCTGAAGGGTCTGAATCCTTCGTCACCATGTCCTTCTCAGGTGTGGCTGCTGGACTTACTTATTTACTATCTAAATTAGGCACAAGAACTACAAGAGACCCCAAATTGTTAATAAACTTGTTCTCCTCTGCTCCTGTTCTGTCAGAGTAGCTCCTACCTTCTCATTCTGAGCTAATGATCAGGGTCAATTTACTCTGCCAGTCTGGTGACATTTCCTTGCCTGCTGCTCTCTTGGCACGAAAACCCAAAATAATGGGCAGCAAAAACCTGCCTTGAAATTTAATGGGGCTTTTGCTATGTCCTTTCATGAAAGATTTTACCTCTGGGAATCAAACCCTGGAAACCTGTAGAGCCAAGACTTTCAGGGAGGTAGAGCACACAGTGGGTCACTGAGGGTAATGGTAATGAGGCCACTCCTGCCTCTTGGTCCCAAGATTCATATATTTTACCCCTCGGAGACACTGTAGCATATTACAGTCATGAATTAGATGTATATATGGGTACTGGATATCAAGGCAACAAGAGGTATATTATTTTTCCCTTGGGGTACAATAACACAAACTTAGCTGCTCTAAACAAACATTTATTATCTCACAGTTTCTGTGGATCAGGAGTGGGCATAGCTTAGCTGATTCCTCTGCCCAGGGTCTCACAAGGCTGCAATCAAGGTGTTCACTGGGTTTGCCATTTGTTCTGGAGCTTCTTTTCAAATCACATGGCTGTTTGCAGAATTCATTCCCTTGTGGCCTCATTGCTTTCTTTCAGGGCCATCCCTCTTTGTAGAAATAAGTCAGTCCCAGCCCATTTTTGAGCATACACTTATACTAACCTGACCCATGCATGAACCTCTATTTCCTCCTTTGTCAATTGATCATAGGAGACTTTATGAGCTTCCAAAGGTGTTTGCTGATGGAAGAACACAACTGCAATAATTGTGGGTGACATTGGGAATCTGGGACACTGGTTTATGAAGTTTAACTGCCCTCCAGCCCTGTTTGTCCCTGATCCCACATGCACCACTTCTATCTTACAATGGACTTCTGTTGGGCCTGCCTAATGTTGGATGACTCGGTGAGTCTGACTGAACCCAACTCATGATGGCTGCATGATCACTTACTAACCTGTAGTGAGGATGTGTTCTGTATCTATCAATGCCCCATAGTGTGGTAGAGGATGTTTTTCAAAAGGTGCATAATTGTTCAAATCAGATGGGATGGCCTTACTCCAGAATCCCAGGGCTCTAGGTTGTGGATTCTCTACTGGGTTTTGCAATTTGACAAGACACTTTTACCCATCCTCAAATACCATGTGATCTGCCAGATCATATTGGCCCATATGGCAGGCCAGTTTGCACCACAGCCAGAACCTTCTGCAGAGTTCTTTTCTTTCCAGGTACCTCACAATTCTGATAACCTTTTCTATAAACTGGGTATGGATCTAAAAAGTATTCACAAATATGGGATATGCCACCTCTCAACCCTGAAAAAGCCTGCCAGGTGAATACTTCCTTTTACATGGTGAGAGGTGTGAAGTGCAATAATTTTCCTTTTTTAGAGAAGATGGCCTTATCATGCTCCACGCTCTTGGACTGACTATATTGTCACTGATATGATGGACCTCAAAACCTTCATAAGGGGCGTGCATGTGGCTCAAATGGTAGGGCATCCATTTCCCTTATGGAGGGACCTGGGTTCAATCCCTGGGACCTCCCAGTAAAATTTAAAAAAGAAAAATATAGAAGGTGCACAGGCCACTAAACCTCACCAGTGGGTGTGGCCCCAGGCCCCACGTGTGGGTGCACCGCCCAGCCCCACGAGTGGGTGCGCCACCAGGCCCTGTGCATGGGTGCACTGCATGTGGCAAGATGATGATGCAACAGGAGAGTAACATAAGGGAGAGCCAAGATGAGAGGTGCAGAGAAACCAGGAACTAAGGTGGTGCAGGACGCCTCTCTCCCACATTGGAGGTTCCCAGGATCAAATCCTGGTGAAGACAGGAGGAGAAGGATGAGAAGAGAGGGCAGGAAATGGACACAGAGAATTCCCCAGCGAATGGACACAAAAACAGCAGAACAGGGGAGGGGGCAGTTAAAAATGGATAAAAAGTAATAAATAAATCTTTTAAAAAAAAAAAACCTTCATAAGGTTTATTTTCCTCTCTCTGCAAGTCATGTAATAAGAGGCCAAGTCCTTTAATATATTGGTCTACTCTTGTTCACCTGAGCCCTTCACCATGATGTCATTGACATAGTGTATGGTATAGGGAATGACAATTGGCAGGATGTCCAGACAGTCCAAGTCCTTCAGATTATATTATGACAGAGGGTAGATAAGTTAAAATAGCCCTGAGGCAAGACCCTGCTCTGCCCTATTGTCTATTTCAAGGGAATGTGGACTTTTCCTGATTCTCCTTTTGGATAAGGATGGAAAAGAATGTGTTTACATATCAATAGCTGGATACCATGTACCTGAGGCTGTATAATCTGTTTTAGGACAAAGAATATTTATAACACAGCAATCATCTTTGAGATTATTCCTTTGAATGAGTTTTCAGTAGTCCACTCTCATGCTTTAAAATTCATTGGGCTTTAAACTCAGCATGTGGATGCATTACCTTCCCCCCAGCGTGGGACATGGCTCTCAGGGATGAGCTTCCCTGGCACCAAGGGATTACTACCAAGGACCAACTGGCAAAGCAACTGGAGGGAGACCTCAAATAGAGGGGGGAGAGGGTGGGGACAAATGAGTTTATGTGACTGGGAGACTTCAGGGTGAGTCGGGAGGTCACTCCAGAGGTGGTGCTTGTGCACGCCTCAGCAGGATCTCATAGACTGCCAAGGTGGATACTACCCCCAAAAATTGGGGCTCTTGAGGGCCCTGGAGACACCCAGGTTCTATGGTCAGGGCAGATAGCTCCAGAGTTTGGTGCCTTGCCAGTGGGCCCGACTTTGGAGTTTGTGTTCCTGAGAGTGACAGAATTGGACTCAATTATGGCTTCCCTGCACATGGCTCATCTGTCCCTTCTATTTAAACCTATACTTGGTGCTGGAGTTTGTAGGTGTACATCCAAGAGATTGGAATCTTTGGGCTGTCCATGTGCCAGCTGGGCCCGGAGCTTCAGTGGAGTTGCAGCATCTGCTCTCCAGTTCATTGGACTCACCCAGGACAACTTACAGGGAGGTAAGGATTGACAACCACCATACCGAGGAAACAAGAGAGCCTATGGCTGCAGGCAGGAGAATCCTATCCATCAACTGTATGGGATCGGGGCCCCTTTTCAATTGTAGGTGGAGTGGACATCACCATCCCAGGGTCCTCAGGATTGGAGAATGAACTATGGACTAGAGTGGACTTACTGTTATTCCACTGTGGACATATTGTGATTCTAGCAATGGAAGAAGTTGCAACATTGATGTGGAGGCAGTGGCCACTGGGGAATCTGGGGGCAGGGCAAGGGACAATCAGTTGTAGTACAGGGGCTTTTTTGGGACTTGGGAATCAGCCTGAATGACATTGCAACGACAGATATAGGCCATTATATGTCATTCCATGACATGCGGAACTGTGTGGGAGAGAGTGTAGACTACAATGTGAACTATGGTCCATGCTTGGTGGCAATGCCCCAGGATGCGTTTATTAATTGCGGTGAATGTGCCACACTGATGAGGGATGTTGTTTATGTGGGAGGGAGTGGGAGATTTGGAGACTGGGGCATATGGGAATCCCTATATTTTTTGTGTAACATTTGTGTAATCTAAGTATCTTTAAAAAAAAATTCACTGGGCTTTTATAGGGCCTAAGAGGATGAACTCAAGGGGAATATGATGGAAACCACTACCTCTGTGCCCTTCAAGTCTTCAAGGATGGCATTAATCTCTGCCATTCTCCCCAGCATGCAACATCACTTTCAATTAACCATCTTAGCCAGAGTTAAGGGATGAGGGAACATTTTCAGAGGCTTCTACTTTCCTTTGTGCACCAGGATATTTCTTACACTACAGACCAATGAACCAAGGTACCAATGTGGGGGTTCTCTCAACCATCATGCCTATTATTCTTCATACATTCATGGACTGGGGAAAAATTCATTAGGTAGATGTGTTGATCCAGTAAATGGCCCAATGTGAACAGATCCTGAGCAAGACCTTCATGTATTATCTGGCTCCCTTATACCCCCAATTTAACAGAGGGTCCATGATAATACTTTGGATCCTAGAATATCAACATCATCTCAGAAACTGTGTACAATAGTTCTCAAAATGTTTAAGTATGTTCTATGGTTACCTGAGTAAATGACTCAGTTGGTAGAGAGATTGATAAAAACATTAACATATTTGACTGTAGTGTTATTGTAGCTTCCCTCTTGGAAACATGACCATTTTTTAAGTCAGTGGGCTCTGGAACTGTAAACTGGATCAGGTCCAGAAACTGGACAAGGGATTGTGTTTATTGTGGTTTTATTTGCTTCCCCAAACTTCTTGACCATACATTTTTAAGTTTTTTATGATGTATAGATTGAGCAATGCCCTTCTTAGATCTCATCGTTCTTTCTCCCAGCAATGTTGGGTTCCATTAATTATGTCTACAGCTCTCTGCAGGGCCCTAGTTGGCACTCCAAACTGTCTGTGCATAAGGATTTTTATTTACACCTTGCTTCTGATGATTGTGCCACCACCGAACATGTAATATTTCTGAATTCTATCATCCCATTTCTATCCATGAGCCCATTTCTATAACAGCATCTCTAACTCTCAGCACTGCCTACACCACTCAGCCACCTCTGAGCTACTTAATGATCCTGGTGTCCCTCTCATCAGTGCATTGTTGGCCAGTTTGATAAGGAGGGTGATCTCTGGTCCTTCCTCTAGAATGTTTTTCAGTTCTGTTTTTCTAGTCTTACCTAATATAACAACTTGAGCATGCCCACCAAACGAGCCTTTTGATCCTTTTTTACATAGACTGCAATGGCAGCTCTGTCATTGTTATTTAACCTACTCTTAGTCATTGCTTTCTCCAAGTTTCTAAGAGACATATCAGCAATGTGTAAAATCATCATCCAGGGTCTTTGGCAGAGTAATATATCCTGTATTCCAGGCAGTGCTATCATTTTGATAAACTGTCTATCCAAATTTATATTCTGCTCCCATTTATTTCAGTATCTTCTGAATCTAACCCTATACATTGTGTCCTGGCTTCTGATGGTACATGTTAACTGGATCCTGTAGCAAATCCATGATACAAAATCTTCCCTCCCTTGGCAGGCTCAGCTATTACCTGGCTAGGTAATGTTGAAGCTTACCCAGGGTTATTTGTATATGCCCAGGATCCTGATGGGGATACAGATTCTTTTCAAGGCAAAAGCTACTTCTTAGTCTTTGTGCAAAAAAGAATAGAGCACTTCTAACGACCTAGAATTTTCAGTGGATATAAAAATTTAAGGACTTTGAAAGCAAAATCCCGAAGTCCACATTCCAAGTCTGAGTCCTACTCCTTCCCAATCAGAGCCTTTGTGTAGCATATCTTCCAGGAATGAGAATTCAAAACTTACCCCTTTGGGGGAACTCCGCTACTTATATTATTAAGTCCTGGACCTGGTTCTTGGTTCTTTTACCCTCTGACTATAAGAGATGAGAGTCTTTTTTTAAGTTACCAAGGTTTTGAAGTTATTATGTTATAACTTTTGGCCTTTAATCACCCTTGACAATTCAGTCTCTTTCTCCATATTAGAAATAAAATATCTAAGATAAGAAAATTAATAGAGACTGAAAGTACATTAGAAATTACCATGGACTGAAGGGAGGGGGAAATGGGGAGTTATTGCTTAACAGGTATGAACTTTCTGTTTGGAACCATAGAAAAATCTTGGTAATTGATGGTGGTGATGGTAGCACAATATTGTGGATATAATTGATATCACTGAACTGTACACTTAAAATGGTTAAAATGGGAACTTTTGTGCTATATGTATGTTACCATAATAAAAAAAAGTCCATTGTGAGTTCATTATAGGTCTTGAAATGAAGCTCAGTCCGTTGTCTTCCAATTTTGTTCTTTTTCAAAATATTTTGCCTGCCATTATACATTGTAGAATCCACTTGTCTATTTCTTCAAAAATGCCTTTTGATGAGGATTGTATTGAATATTTAATTGAATTTAGGGAGAATGAACTCATTTATTTGGGTCTTCTTTAATGTCTCTTGACAGTGTTTTTTTAATTTTTGTTTTTTGTTTGTTTTGGTTTGGTTTAGTTTTAGTGTAGCAATCTTGCTGATTTTTTGTTAGATTTATTCCAAAACATTTAATCTGCATGTATTTTTAACGCTAATATAAATGGAATAGCTTTTTTAAGTTTAGATTCCCATTATTCAATGCTAATATAGGAAAAATTGAATTGAATTTTTAATTTTACCCTTGTGTCTTAAAACACCGTTACATTTACTTATAAGCTTAATTTTTTGTTGATTTTGGTAAATTCCATAGAATTTTCTAACTAAACAGTCATATCATCTAAGAATAATGACAATTTCATTTCTTTTTCAGTCATTATGACTCCCTCCCTCCCTCCCTCCCTTCCTTCCTGTTGCCTTATTTCACTGCCTAGGATCTCTAGTACAATTCTGAGAACTTTTCTAACTTGCCTGAAGTCCTGCAATTAATAAGACATGGATCCAGGATATAAAAAAATTATTTTGTTCATCTCTAGTACCAATGTTCCTAACTTCTATAGTTGATTCTGTGATGGACCACTCAGATTTACCCTTCAGGACCTGAGGCATTCATTCCCCTAGCTGCTGGAACTATTGGTGGCAGATAGTTCTCTTCAGGAAATGCCCTCAGCTGAAGAGAACAAACTAGTCCAACTTTGCACCCCCTCCCAGAGGGGTACATCATATTCAATAACCGGTATAGAGATTAATGTCCCAGCCCTCTTGCATCGAGGCAGGAGATTAATTCTAAAACACTGGCCCATTTACCAAACTCTCCAAGGGACCCTGGTATACTGTGATGCCTTCTAAATTGTAGTTCTTTATCTGCATGGTGATATTTCCTTCTCTTCTTCACAGGAGTTGATCTCTCTCTCTCTCTCTCTCTCTCTCTCTCTCTCTGTCTGTCTCTCTCTCTCTGTCTCTCTTTTTTTCCTTAAACAATGGGAATTTATTGTCTCATGGTTTTGGAAGCTGGGAGACTTGTTTCCTCTGGTGCATAGTGTTCTGGCTGGCTGGTAATCTTTGGGTTCCTTCGATTTCCTGTTATATGTCAATGTCCTCTCCTTTTTCTTCTTTTTGCATTGATTTTGGCTTCCTCCTTCCTGTGGCTTTCTTTCACTAATTCTTAATTTCTTCTGCTTATAAAGGACTCCAGTAATCTGGATTATGACCTAACCTCATTCAGGTGGACTCTACCTTATCTAAAAATAACGTCTTCGAGATCCTATTTACAATGGATTCACATCCACAGGAATGTAGATTAAATCCATGAATATGTCTAAATTTGGGGTGCATAACTCTAGCCACCACAACTGTCATTCCTTAAACCGTTAAGGAGTTGATTCTGAGCACAGTTCTCCATAAACTTTTCTGCATTGAAACCTGTCTCAATTCTTTCCCAGGAACCTGACCTAACACACCCTCCATGTTTTATAGTTATCAAACTTATATTATGAATCTCATTGGAGAGTATTGTAAATAAAGTTTACCGCAAATTTTAGCAATATCCTGACACAAAATAAAGCATTTATTTTGCTTAGAATAATTTTATAATAAATTATGCAAAATGACAAAAACATTGGGGAAATATTCCTGAAAATTTATGATTTGCTACTGTGAAACAGGTTTATAATTCTAAGAAGATTGATTAATGCTGACATACAAGATTGTTTCCTACCACTTGCCCCTAATATTCTATGTGTCCCTCATCCTGTGTTATTTTCCCATAAATGTACTATATACTGGCCCCTCTTAAAGCCTTTAACCATGCTGTTTGCTTTCCTTTCTTTCTTTATACAGCAAAGTGAAGTGACATGAGAAGAAAGCCTTTTCTAATGGTCATATTGAGATAATTCACCGTGAAGGAACCAACTTCAGAACTAATCAATATGGCTGTACCATAGCCTCTTCAGTTACAACAGGAGATCCAAAGCTTCAAGTCTGATAGGAAAAAAAAAAAAAATGGGAAAAGGGTGGGCACTGATAGAGTGGTGTGCAGAACACTTTCTGGCTGGTTATAAATTTTCCTGTAAGTATGAGTGGAATGGTCAAAGCCAGAGTTGAGATGTCAACCCAGCTCAGCCTGACTATTGAGGAATGAAAACTTGTCAGGATTTATTGGCAAGTTCTGTTAATCATGGGCTTCAAAGCATCCTTAGTGGCCTGATAACTAGCTCAGGGCTGATGAAGCACAAGGAAAACAACTTGAGTAAAATCTCTGTCCTCATTATTTGATCATATTAGACTCAGTGTCCATAAAATGCCTAAACTAATAGCATTGCACAATCTTATAATTTATTCAAGATTATGGTTGGTTCAGCAGAATTTGAGAAAGAACTGGAAGTGCTCTGAGCCATTTTCAGGAGTCCTTCATTAAGAAGTTCTTCACTTGAAGTGGTTCTGTAATAAGAGAAGTAGAGCTTGGAACAAAAGGTTTGAACAACAATTAAAAAATTAGAGCCTTTACTGGAATAATCTTAGAACTTAGTTCATTCTACTGTGATGTACAGATTTTTCAGTTCCAAAGAATGGGCACAGCCTCAATTCAGTGATGTTAATGGAATCAATCCCAGGTATGCTATATGTAGGGTTGTCAAGTTAATGTGACAAATGCCTGCAGGAAGAACAATATAATCTATCCACAACAGATATTCTTTATCGGAAGACAATTGGTGGACATGTTATTTCTATTCTGTCAGCATCCTTTCCTAAGGTGAATCACTCTTCTCTCTTTCTTTATACAGGAAAGTGAAGTGACACCAGAAGAATGGTCCTAAGGGACTCTTACTCATAGTGCCCAATAATCTCTGGCCATAACCTCTGACTACAGGGATTAACTTGTGACCCAGGTAGGGCCAATAATAGAACTCCATCCTCTTAGATCCAGAGATTTGTTCAGAAATGGGCATATTACTTAAGTCAGGGCAAGAAGAATTGTCTCTGAGATTGATTCATGTTATTGGAAGACAATACCTATTTTAGAGCTAAGAAGATATAAGCTAGGTATGGCCAGGGGCAATCAGTAACTATTTTACACATTATATGTTGGAAACTTTATTTGAAAAGAAGCCAAACTTTAGGAATAGATACAAAGGAAGTTTTCTGATAATATTCCTTGAGACTATAGATCTGAATGTACATTTAGCTCACTATATCCTTGGACATCTCAGTTAGTTAACCAGTGAATTATTTTCCTGCCGATGTTTGTTTGAATTGGGCTTTTGTAACTTGAACACAAAAACATTCAGTGTAATGTAAAAATTGATTTGGACAAATTGTGCCTGAGTTGAATCTGCTGTTGCTTAATTGCTTCTGCCTACCTTCACCATACCTATTGTAATAGGTTAACCTAAGATTGCTACACATAGTTGTCTTATTTTTATCTGATTGGAGATATCACCAGAACCTCCTTTACATGCAAATCTTCTATAACCATCAACTCAGAGAATTGTCCATTGGATCCAGATCCACTAGGTTAATGAAAATGAGAAAGTTTTAAGTAAATGATTACAATATCACACAAGTATGGCCTAACTAAGAATGTAAGCTTTTCTTTAGTAAATAACTCTGAAAGAGGAACATGATGGACAAAAATTCTAAGGACTGTAGAGGTAGCTATGGAACTTCTTCATTTTCACAAAAATAAAAAAAGATTCATTTATTTATTAATGCCCTGCTTTCCATTCTACGTAGTTTGCAAATGTTGACTCTCTGCCATAGGGCATAACTAAATATATATGCAATAATGTAAGGTGGAATATCAGTGATTAAGAAACAACAATTTATGTTTAGTGTAATATACCCCTCCAGAGTCAGAAATCAGTAATATTTTAAAATTCAGAATTTTTCTTCCCAGTGCTGAAATCCAAGAACATGAAAATGAATGAAGTTGACCATTTAAAATTGCCTATATTTTAACTCATTTTGATCTACAAACATGCTAATTTCATCTGGTTCATCCTAATAATGACCTTATAATTCTAATGCTATTACTGATAGCACTACTAGCATTACTGTTAATAGAACTCATTCACATATCAATTTTAACTCATATGTTCTTCTCAACAACATGTGGCAATTATATCAATAGGTAAAATTGTTTCCTCATTATAGAGAAGGAAACTGAGGCACGGAGAAGTTAATTAACTTTCCCAAGGTCACATGTATGTTGGAGACTGGATTTGATCCCAGGCAATCTAGTTCCTGAATCTGTGCCTTTACCCACTAAACTAGATTGTGCCAAAGGGTAACACTGAAGATTCCATGCTTGCATTTCTCCTTTGCCACTCAGAAGCCAGGTACAGTGAAACAAGATAGAGTTTCCTAAAGTTTTCTGTTCCCCTTCCTCTGATTTCTCATTTAGAACATCGATGAAATAAGAGGCAACTTTTGATGTTTAGTAAGTTTTAAGGTTTCTTTGACAATCTGGATAGCTTCTGGATCAACAGAATTGAACATAAAAGGGAATTAATAAAGATTATTACTTGATGAGTATTGCCTAGTTTGATGTCTTTAGTAAGACCCTAAAAGCAACTCTTCGACAAAATTAAATATGAGAAAACTTTTCTCTAGCCAAAAGAGCTATGAGGTGGATTAATTAGAAACACTGGATAGAGGCATTGCTTCCTTATCTTGGGATCTTAAGGTCCAATTTCACCTTTAGGTTTTTATGGGAGTACAATGGGAAGATCTAGATGGTATGACGACCTCCAAATATTGAGATGTTCAAATTTTTAGGCTCGCATCATTAGTACAAAGACAGGTGACCTTTCCCATTTGCTTTGAATGTCCTCCAGCATGAGTTTGAGTTCAGACTCTACTGATCACCAGCTATATGATCTTGGGAAAGTGTTTTCATTTTCTCAGTCTCAATTACTTGATCTCCAAAGTGGATCTAATAATATCTATCTCAAGGGATTATATGACGTTTGAGAGCAATAACAGATACAAATGAGCTGGTACTTCAAATGACTCAATAAACATTAGTCCTTTCTTTCTGCCCCTTTCATTCATTAAAACATTTTTCCTCTATATATTATGGACAATTAATAGATGCTACCTTATTTTCTGTGTAATGTGCAGATGCACTGTTAATAACTAGCTCCTTTTATCAGGACATTGTAAATGTTAAATTTGAATCAAAGGCATCATTTCAGTATGAAATACAGAACAATAAGTATACAGTAATGATACCTCATGTCATCCATGAAGTCTCCAGAGTCTCAAAGTTTAGAAAAAGGTAGCAGACTGTAACAAAAATGGCAATACCTTCACAAGTCGGTGGATTCCATTTGTAATATTTAAATTCTAAACAATGGCTGATGGTGCTGGTGGGAACTGAAATGTCAATAACTCTGGCAGTTTATCAAATGTCTTATTCCTAGGTAAAACAGAAGGGAAATGAAATATATGATAATGGCCAATGTTTAGACTCCACAGATAGTCCCTTAGAGCCTTTCTGTTAAAGGTAAATTTTAACCTAATTTGTACATCATATGTATGGAGCACCTGTTTTTTGCTAGTGATTCTATCAAGTGCTTACTAAACATCTCAAATATGAAGCCCTATGGGTACTTTAAATATAATATGTCCAAATTGAAACTCTCATCTCCAAAATTTTGTGTCTCCAAAATTCTCCTCCTTTTCTTCTCCCCATTTTAGTGGCAAGCATTGCCAAAAAATGGCTACCAAGTCACAACCTGAGCCCCACACTGACTGCTCCACTCTTTCCCTGTTTGCATCTCATCATTCCTATTGCACTGTCAGTTCTGACTCTTAGTTCATTTTCTCCCAATCCATGTGCCTGTCCCTCGGTTCAGGCCACCTTTATCTTTTATTTGGATTAAATCATTCAACCATATCTCCCTTGTCATAGACATTTCCCACATAACAAGCAAACTTTTATTTAAAAAACCTTCTATGGGGTGAGGGATGGGTGGGTGTTCTGGTGCCAGAATGGTGGCTTAGTTCCACTGCAGCCTCTTCCTTCCACTACTTACAACTAACATCTCTGGACAAAATACAAACATGACTACCCGAGGACTCTGAAAAGTAAACAATGCAGGCAAATGATGGATGGGAAACAAAATCTTGGATGAGCAATTGCACAGAGGTGAGTTTCCTGGGATTTTTCCCTCTTTTCTCTTATGCATTTCCTCAAGTCATGGAGCAGCATGACATCTTTGATAGAGCCATCAGCTAAATTTCTGTCTTTCTGGCCAAATGAATCAGGAAAAGGGGTCCCTGAAAGTAAAAGAATATGAAGAGGGAGTGCTCTAATAAGCACAAACAAGTCTTAGCCACAGCCCTGAGCTACACACATGTGGGACAGACCCAAGAGAGTTTAGCTCAGCTTTAGAGAACTGAACAGAGATTAAATGACACACATACGAATCTTTCAGCTTAGCCCTTGAGGAGTGCATGTGTGGAATAACTACAAACCAATGTGATGAAGGCTTAGGTAACTGCATTGCACAAGTACCTGACTAACCTCTGAGCTGCATATGTGTGGAGCAGACTCAAATCAGCATAGCAAAGACTTAGAAAACTGAACTTAGAAGTAAACCACTGCTTGTAGAAGGTATGACAAGGTTCACAATCTAAACCTAAACAGGTAAAATCAAACCATTACCATTCTCCAGAGGATTCTCCAGTGGCTAATGGTGTAACATTCACACAATCCAGTATCCAATACCAAATTACTGAATGCAAAAAACAAAACAAAACGAAAACAGCAAAATGCGACAAAATCTCAAGAGAAAGAATAAATAGATGTCAACCCTCAGATTACCCACATGCTGAAAATACCACATAAAAAGACTTTACAGCAGCTTTTAGAATTATATTTGTAATGGAAAGGCATGATATAAATGAATAATAAAATTAGGAATTAACAACAGAGAAATAGAAACTTCATAAACAACTAGATGGAAATCTGAGAATTAGTAAAAACAATATATGAAAAATTTAAAAAGCTACTAGGTAGGCTCAACATCAGAATGGAAAAGACAGAAGAGCAAGTAGACAAACATGAAGCTATAACAATAGGAATTATCCTATCATAAGAAAAGAAAGAAAAAAGATTGAAAAAATGAACAGAGCCTCAAAAGTGTGTTGAACAATATTGGAGGCCCATCTTATTTGTGACTGGAGTCACAGAAGGAAAGGGGAAGGATTAAGGGACAGAAAAAAATGCTTGAAGAAATAATGGTTGAAAACTTCCCAAATTCAGTTGAAGACATATATTTGCATAGTCAAGAAAACCAGCAAATACACCTGGATAAAATAAAAGAAAATCATGCTCAGACACATTATAATCAACTTAAAAGCAAAAATAAAGGAAATGTCTTGAAAGCATTAGAGAAAAATGACTTACGTTTGTATTATATTATATTATATTATATTATATTATATTATATTATATTATA